>MU105588.1:315229-563669 GCA_012274485.2 Sinapis alba
CTTCCAGTAAGTCTTCCAGTAAGTCTTCCAGTAAGTCTTCCAGTAAGTCTTCCCGGATAATAATAACTGGAAGTCTTCTACGAAGTCTTCCAGTAAGATTCTCGAGGAAGACTTCTTCGAAGACTTCCACAAAGTCTAGACCAACATATTGAAGAACTTACAGTCGGAAGCTAAAGCGGTGAAGTTAGGGTCGGCAACGACAGCAGCGGTTAGCAGATCTGCAAAACTCGAAGTAAAATAAGAAGTCAGACTATCACGTTTATGGTTTAACGGCGGCGAAACTTCGTAAAGGTTCGCCTTAAGTCAAAACCTGGACCCGACACCAAAGAGTAAGAACTTACCGGCAGCGGAGCTCAACGATAACAATAACGGAACACGAACAGTTTCGGATCTGAAAAAAGGAAGCGGGTAAGTTTAATCTCCAGAAATACTATTCCGACATGAAAGATAAAAGAGATTCAATGAAAGAAAGAGATTAGCGCGGTGAAAACGACGGAAAACGAGAAACGGCGGAAATCGTCTTCGGTATCGCCTTTAGAGAGAAACGGCTAGGGTTCCGTGGTTTACCAGCAAATAGTGAATTAATTTAAAAAAAAAAGTAAAAAATTAGTATTTATATGTCCGGTAAAACATCCGGTTAGGTTAACTGTAAATTGGTAAAATTAAAAACTGGTTCGGCATAGAAGACTTACCCGTAGGTCTTCTGGCAAAAAACATGCGAGAAGACTTACGGGGAAGTCTCTTACACCCTAATACGTCGAGAAAACTTACATTTAAGTCTTCTAGCGTAATATGTTTAAGAGACTTAAGTCTTCCAATACCCTAAACAAAAAGCCAAACTAAATATCAGTAAACCCTAGACTAAACTTAAAATCAACTCCAAAACTGTTTAATATACATAAAACTAAACAAATATATGTAAAAAATGAATTTTCAAAAAAATTAGTTAGGCTTCCAAAATCTAACCCTAAAGATACATACAATACTAGCACATATGTTTCCAAACCCTAGACCAAAGAATATCATGAGATGATACATTCACTCATCTATGTTGAAAACAATCCAATTTTACCAGATTTTATTTTATATCACTTACAAGTGTTTATTATTACATGATTTAGATTTTTCCCACATCAAAATATTTTTTATGTAATTTATTATTTATTTTTAAGATTTACTAAACGAGAAGACTTACATGTAAGTCTTCTCAGAAGACTTACAAAATCGTAGAAGACTTAAAAAACACGGAAGACTTAAATAGGCTATGAAGGTACAAACGCATACAATTTTTTTTTGTTATAAGGGGCCTGTTGTAATTTCACTACTCTTTTAGGTTACTTTTGCATTTGATTGATGTTTGGGTACACTTTTGCATTTGAATTCAAGTTTTAGGTTGGTTTTGGCAATTTTCCCACTAAAAATATGTAATCCATAATAAAAATTTAAAAGATTCAAGCTTATCATATCACATTATCATTATTTAATATTCTGGTAGATCATTTCTAGTTCCACCAATATCATTAAAAAATTCTCCAAAGGAATTTGATGAAGAAGGAGGTTGTTGATTCATCCTTTTCCTCAAGATTCTTGTTTATTCTCCTTGAACATATGCTCGAATATTTTTCACTTTGAAACGCGTTAATTGACCATTTGTGGTAGAAGTACACCACTGATAATGATGCCTAAAAATGAATGTATGTCTTTTTTTTATTTAAATGTGTAATAAGATTTTTGTTGTAAAACAATCATTTAGTTTCAATAATATTGTAATTGTATTCTGCTATTGTTGGAATATCAAATATAAGGATAAAATTTCAATATTTTTAAAGTTATGGGTTAAATAATAAATAAATTAAATAGAGAAAAATATAATAAGAATATTTTTTATAGAATAAAAATAGAGGTAATCATTGGAGTAAAACTCTCTTTTATTAATTACTCTAATAAATTTGAAGTAAAAAATAGGGGAAAATTTCCAAAACCAACCTAATACTTGAATTCAAATGCAAAAGTGTACCCAAACATCAATTACATGCAATAGTAACCTAAAAGGGTAGTGAAATTACAACATGCCCCTTGTGACAAAAAAAAAAACTATATGTGTTTTTACCTTCATAACCTATTTAAGTCTTTTGTCATTTTAAGTCTACTGCGATTTTGTAAGACTTACATGTAAGTCTTCTCGTTTAGTAAATCTTAAAAATAATTTATAAATTAGATAAAAAAATATTTTGATGGAGGAAAAATCTAAATCATGTAATAATAAACATTTGTAAATGATATAAAATAAAATTTAAAAAAATTGAATTATTTTCAACATAGATGAGTGAATGTATCATCTCATGATATTATTTGGTGTAGGGTTTGGAAACATATGTTCTAGTATTATATGTATCTTTAGGGTTAGATTTTTGAAGCTTAACTATATTTTTTTTGAAAATTCGTTTTTTACATATATTTGTTTAGTTTTGTGTATCTTAAACAGTTTTGGAGTTGATTTTAAGTTTAGTATAGTGTTTAGTGATATTTAGTTTGTCTTTTTGTTTAGGGTATTGAAAGACTTAAGTCTCTAAAACATATTACGCTAGAAGATTTAAATGTAAATCTTCTCGACGTATTAGGGTGTAAGAGACTTCCCCGTAAGTCTTCTCGCTTGTTTTTTTTCCAGAAGACTTCCTCGTAAGTCTTCTATGCCGAACCGGTTGTGAATTTTACCAATTTTCAGTTACCTTACCGGATGTTTTATCGGACATATAAATAATTATTTTTAACTTTTTTTTTTATCAATTCACTATTTGCTAGTAAACCACGAAACCCTAGTCGTTTCTCTCTAAAGGCGATACCGAAGACGATTTCCGCTGTTTCTCGTTTTTTATCGTTTTTCACCGCCGCTAATCTCTTTCTTTCATCGAATCTCCTTTATCTTTCATGTCAGAATAGTATTTCTGGAGATTAAACTAACATGCTTCCTTTTTCAGATCTGAAACCGTTCGTGTTCCGTTATTGTTGTCGTTGAGCTCCGTTGCTGGTAAGTTCTTCCTTTTTGGTGTTGAGTCCAGATTTTGACTAAAGGCGAACCTTTACGAAGTTTCGTCGCCGTTAAACCCTAAATGTGATAGTCTAACTTCTTATTTTACTTCGAGTTATGCAAATCTGTTAACCGTTGTTGTCGTTGCCGACCCTAACTTCACCGCTTTCGCTTCCGACTGTAAGTTCTTCAATATGTTCGTCTTGACTCTGTGGAAGTCTTCGAGAAAGTCTTCCAGTAGGCTTCTCGGAGAAGATTACTGGAAGACTTCGTAGAAGACTTCCAATAATTGTGTTTGGTTTGTGATTGAGATTTTGGTTTTTAATTGTTTTGCAGACTGAAAAATGGATTCAGTAGAACTCCCGAAGAGGATATTTACCTTAGGGGAAGAGCCCTTTCCAATCAAAAGCATATCATACCATACAGATGACTCCAAGTTGTTTTCTGCTGTAAGGGATGCTCTACATGATGATGAATACAAGGAGCTTAAGGAATCAAGATTGGGAGTCTTCCTAAAGTTCAAGGAGATGGATTTTGGTTGGGCATCAAGGCTGGTTCATTACATGCTCTGTTTCCAGCTCAACATCAAGAAAAAGTATGAGCTTTGGAGTCTGGTTGGTGCAGATCCGGTGAGGTTTTCACTGATAGAGTTTGAACAACTCACTGGTCTCAACTGCGAGTACATTGAGAACCTTGAAAATTCAAGATGTGAGGTTAAAAATGAGATGGCTTCTTTCTGGGAGCAGATTGATGTTTCTGTCGATGCTGGTCCAAGTTCGGAGCAGATAATAAGAGCATGTAAGAGATGCCAAGAGTGGTCTCGGGATGATCGCATGCGGCTTGGATACCTAGCTATCTTCTCTGGATTCATTGAAAGGAGGAAGTACTCAAGCGCAACACGAGCTAGTCCTGCAAGGCTCGTCAGGGATTTGGAGAAATTCGAGAATTATCCATGGGGGAGAGTGGCGTTTAAGGTGCTGATGGACTCTTGGAGGGCAAAAGATTTCACAAAGTCTTATATTGTCGATGGGTTCATACAAGTTCTCCAGGTGTGGATCTACCATGCTCTGCCATAATTGGGTGCTATTTATGGGAATCTCTTACCAAACAAACCGTCTCCACCGTTGCTGGCATTCAAGGGTGGCAAAGGACGCAAATGTTTTAAAGACTCTATCAGCAGACAGGTAATTTCTCAAAATAGTACGACTTATATGTAAGTCATCTATACAAATTTATGACCAGAAGACTTAGTTAAGTCTTCCCGGAAGTATTCTGGGAAGAAGACTTTCGAGTTAAGTCTTCCTGAAGACTTAATTAAGTCTCACAATCGGAAGACTTAACTCGAAAGTCTTCTCGCCAGAAGACTTCCGGTAAGACTTAACTAAGTCTTCTGGTCATAATTTTTTATAGATGACTTACATATAAGTCTTCTATATTTCTAATCCGTCAAATATCTAACTTGATATCTTTATATAATGCAGACTCGCGTGATCAACTATGTTGAGAAGAACATCGAAGAAATGTTTCTAAAATGGGATAATGATAGAGAGGATGTGGCGGTCGAGAACATTATTCAAGTCATATTTAATGCTCCGCCTAATTGGAAGTGGACCATGAATTGCTGGGAAGACGAGGGTATCAACCCGTGGACCATCCAAAGACGCACGTTGTGTACGTGAAAGAAGAGAGTTTTGTGAAGAGTCTTGTTGTGAGAGAAGAAGATATTGAAAGACCTTCAAAGAAAGCTTGTATAGAGGATATTCCAGATGCTCGTTAGGGGGCTATTCCAGAGGCTCAAGCTGGCTTTGAAGAACAGAGCTCGCCCTAGGGCGAGCTGTCTTTGAGGAACCAAGCTCGCCCCAGCGCGAGTTGGCTTTGAAGAACCGGGCTCTGACCTTCCTTGGGTAGTTTGGATGTGGGAACCAAATTCACATTGTCGATTTTGTAATCTTAAGGGAAGAATAAAAGATTCGACTTTCCCAGAGGTCTCGGATTATCTGCGTAAACACACAAAACAAAGAAGAGAGAGATAACAGAATATCAAAAGTAATTTGCACTAAGGCGTTTTATTGATTGATAATGATAGAGTTATAGAGTTTCAGCGGGAACGAAGTAGACAGAATTCTTCAGCAAAGGAGAATGGAAGAACAAAGTAGAAAACGTTATAAGTATCGAACTTGCTAGTCTAGCCACCTAGATTATAAGTTCTCTTAAAGCTAACAGTAGTTTTGTAGACCTAATCTTCAGATCCCCTTCGCGTTCAGCCTTAGCTCTCTTTATATATGTCGCATGAGAAGGTTTTTCTCTTCCTTTTTTGCCCTGAGTCGAGTTTATCTCCTTTCCGAGAATATTCCTTTTTCTCTCGGTCTTCATAGTTATCTTTGGAAACTTTACATTTATCTTCTAATTTTTTTATATTTATCTTTGTATGAATAAAGATAGACCGTCGTAACACCACTGGGCTTGGTTTCTTATGTAAGCGGGCCTTTAGTCGCGTTTCAGGCCTCTCGGAACGTTTTCTGACTTTTGAGTGTTTTTCAGATTTTTCCGAAAGACCGTCTTTGATACGACGTCGATTTTAAGAATGAGTTCAAACTTCTTATATAGCTTAGGAAACTTTGGCGTTAAGCCAATCGTTGCCGTTTTATACGATTGGTTTGAACTTATACAAAAAATGAGTCTTCGCGGTTTTTACCGTAAAGTTGCAACGATAACTCCGATAGAGACGAAACGAAAAGCATTTCGATTGCGACTCGAATAGGAATACAAAGAAGAGACACAGCTCGCCATATGGCGACCCAGTATTGGAGATCTGAGGTTGACATATGACAACCCAGTCTTCAAAGGGTCTGGTCCCCATATGGAAACCTTGACTTGGAGAGGCTATGTTTCCATATGGCGACCTGGATTGTACGGGTACAGGTACCTTACGTGTGCTGGTCGCCATATGGCGACCCATGCTTTACGGGTGCGGGTCACCATACGGCGACCCATGCTTTGCAGGTGCGGGTCGCCATACGGTGACCCGTGCTTTGTGGGTGCGGGTCACCATATGACGATCCGTGCTTTGTGGGTGCGGGTCACCATATGGTGATCTATGTTTGGTGAGTGTGGGTCGCCATATGTAGACCCCTGCTTTGCGGGTGCGGGTCGCCATATGGCGACCCGTGCTTTGCGGGTGTGGGTCGCCATATGGAGACCTATGCTCTATGAGTGTAGGTCGCCATATGACTACCTAGGTTCGAGGTTCTTTTCTTCTTTCCAAACTACTTTTTCGATAAGTTACTTCTAGAAATGGTAACCTTAGTCGGTGTTTTCGAGATAACCGTTTTTGACCCAACCAGTTATCCCCCCAGCCTGCAAAGTCACGGAGATGATTTTTGTGGGCGAGTAATGTGTTTTAATCGTAATCACAGTAAGTGTACTTTCCCGAGAATATCTTTCGTGTTAGCATGTTGTACCCTTTTCTAACCCTTTATTTGTCTTGTGCAGTTTGTATCATTGATCGATGGGATGATCACTTAATGTGGGTCAGAGGTCAAGCGTCTTACGAGGGAATTAGCGGAATCCCAAGAAGAGTCATCGGCATTCGAGAAGATGTTAAGGATTATCGAAGAAGCTTATTCCGCTGAGGTGTCCTAGTTCAAGAATCGGATCGGCGAGCTCAAGCGAGACCTCGGGAAGACTGCAAGCTCCGTGCTCAAGGCGAAGCATGTCAACAAGTTAAAAGCTTCAGAGTCTCGTCGGCTCCATTGTTGCCTTCAGAGCAAAGAAGGATCGATGGCTCGTGGGATCGAGGAAGACAAGATGTTCCTTCCCTCTGAGGTTGGCGCCCGCTTGGCGAGGATTGCTGGTTCCCTCGACTCCTTGACGGCCATCCGGAGTAGGGATCTGGATCTCACGGCCATTGATGGAGGAATGAGCGAGTTCCGGCTGTTCCAGGGTGATGTGCCTCTATCTCCATGAGCCGAGGAAGCACGGCTTTCGATGCACAAAGAAGAGTTGAGGGTTGCTGAGGGTGCTTTTGACATGATCCTTGGCAATCTGAGATCCGAGTTCCTCCTTCCCCCGTGCTTTGGCAATATAGGAGGGCAGGATGCCGTGGTCATCGAAGGCGAGGCCCCAAGCTTGGACGATGTAATGGTCGAAGGTGAGGTTACAGGAACTGATGATGAGTGAGGTTGCAGTCTCATCAGACACTTTTTATCATTTTTAGGTTTTTTCGTTTATGTTTGGATCGGCCATTTGTGGCCTTGTTTTTATCTTGGGACTGGCCGTGTGTGGCTTTAAATCCCTGCCACTTTGCGGCTTTAGCATGAATGGACCAATCTTTTTATTGAAATGATTTGAGATTTAAGAGTGTGTTGAGTAGTTGCGTGTAGAGGGAAGATTATGAGTTGTCATCTCACAACCTAGCTCTTCTCTGTAGATCGTTCTATTTGTTTCTCGTTCGATATGTGCAAAAAAGTTCCATGAGCATTTAGATGTGAACAAAGAGGCATGCTTTCAGGATCTCATATCTTTCGATATTCATGCCTATAGACGTTAGAGACCAGTGTACTGGCTTTAAAGCAAGACCTAGGTTTACTCTCGGTTAAAGCTGTGAGATGACTAATCGGTTTTCGTTTTGCGTGTTGCGATTTCAACCTGATTCCGTACCACTTTAAAGTCCATAATATATTCTCGGCTTATACGACTTGTACGGTCGGAATCAAGCATCTCTTCGAGGACAATTTTAAGTCTCCCGAAAGGGCTAACCAAAAATTTTGGATTTCTTGTATAGCACTATTATCCTTGTGTCGGATGTGTGAGAGCTATTCTTGTGAGATAACTTAGTGTGTTTAGGACGTTGCGAGTTCATTTTCATCAGCAACAAACTTATTGGTAAATATTACCGTTTTTGAGCTTTCGCAAAAGACACGTGTTTGAGAGGGTGTGTGTCTTTTATAGTCGCAGGCGGACTGCTTTTTGGGATAAGGATTTTGTTCGGAGTGTTTTGATGAAAAAGGGTTCCTTGGGCGTTTGATTTTTCCTATGTTGCATCTTGCAACAAAGTCGTTTGAGGTGTTGTGTGCGGAAGACCGTCGTTCTTTACATTGATTTTGTGGCTAAGTAAATTACGAGATTTGAGTCCATCAAGTTCCTCGGCGAATTTACTCTTCTTGGCGTTAGGCATTTTTGAGTCCATCAAGGATGATCTTGTTAATAGTTTCAGCATGTCCATTGCATTGTAGGTATCTGGGAGTTGATTTAGTCAATCCTATTTTCCACTTATCGTAGAAGGCTTCGAATCTAGTCGAAATGAATTGCAATCTGTTGTCTGTTACAATTTTGTATGGGAGGACATGCCTGCAGATAATGTTTCTCCACACGAATCTTTCGACCTGAGAGTCTTTGATGCTCGCGTAGGAGTCTGCTTCCATCCATTTCGAGAAAAATCGGTTAAGACAAGCAAGAAGCGTTTCTGTTTTGATCTATGCATTGGACCGACGATGTCCATGGACCATCACATGAATGGGTACGGTGCCGAAATTGACGAGAGGACCTCAGCTGGTTGATGGATGGTGAGAGCGTGTCTCTGGCATTTTTCGCATTTTCGTGTAAAATTCTTGCAGTCCTTGATTATTGTTGACCAGTAGTAAACTTGGCGTTTATTTTGACTGCGAGGGATCTTTCGCCGGGGTGGTTTCCACAGGATCCAGAGTGAATTTCTCCCATTATCCCTAGCGCTTTCTCTCCTTCTATGCAGGTCATAAAGGGTCTGAATAATCTCCATTTGTAGATTTTTCCTTCTACCAATACGTATCGCGCGGATTGGGCCTTAATTTTTCGGGCCGCCCATTTCTCTGCTGGTAGTGTTCCATCTGTGATGTATGCTAGGATGGTCTGCATCCATGGTTTGTTGAACCCGTATTGATTTGTTCGTGTTCTTTTTCCAGTTGGGCATCAATTTTTTCTGTGTTATCGTCCTGTGGGTCGATTAAGTTCATGACGATAGGTGGTCCGATGCAAGGGTGCTCTATGAATTCCATGGAGATTACCCTGATTAGAACTGGATCAAAGCTGGATGCTAGTGCGGCCAGAGCATCTGCTTGGGCGTTCTTCGCGCGAGAGATTCATGTCAAAGCAAATTGATCAAAGCTTTGGGTTAAGTCCCGTATAACCTTCAAGTAGGCATCCATTCTTTCATCTCTTGGATCGTTTTCTACGTTGTACTGATTTGCTACCAGCTGCAAGTCACAATACGCATGGATGTTGCATATTTTCAGGCCACGAGCCAGTCCTAAGCCAGCAATGAGAGCTTCATACTCGACTTCGTTGTTGGAAGCCTGGAAAATCAATAGAAATGATTGTTCCAGTACTTCCCCTGTTGGTGAAGTCAGTCGGACTCCGACCCCGGAGCCCTGTTTTGGTGACGATCCATCAACATGGAGCGTCCAGGTCAAATCCAACTCTTGGTTCCTTGTGCAACCTATGGGAAGTTCTACCAAAAAGTCAGCGAGCACTTGCGATTTTCCTAGTCTTCCAGATTGACTGGCGCTATGCAAGATCATTCACAGCGGAAATGATGTGAGTACTACGATCGTATGAGATTCAAAATAAGGCCTCAGTTGTCGGGCTGACATTACGGCCGCGAGAGCCAGTTTTTTCATTAGTGGGTAACGCGTCTCTGCATCCAGCAAGGTTTTACTTACGTAAAAGATGGGATTTTTTCGCCTCGCTCTTCTCGGATGAGGACTCCGCTTACGGCTGTTATGGATATTTCGATATACAGAAACAGAGGCTCCCCTTCTATTGGTTTTGCGAGCACTGGAGGAGTGGCAAGGTAGTGCTTCAACTGTTGGAAAGCTTTCTCGCACTCCTCGGTCCATTCAAAATTTTTATTCCATTTCAAGGTATCGTAGAAAGGTAAGCATTTATCCGTGACCGTGAGATAAAACGATTGCGTGATGCGACTCTACCTGTTAACCTCTGCACCTCTCGCTTGGTTCTTGGAGATGCCATCTCGATCAACGCGGTGATCTGCTTTGGATTAGCCTCAATCCCCCGAAAGGTCACGAGGTATACCAGAAATTCGCCTGATGCTACCGCGAACCTGCACTTTGCGGGGTTCAGTTTCATGTTATGTAGGTTTAACCTCTCAGAGCATTTTTCGAGATGGCTGACATGGTCTTGCTCCTCAAGAGATTTTACGAGCATTTCGTCAATGTATACCTCCATAGTTTTTCCGAGTTGTACGGAGAACATTCGGTTAACCAATCGTTGATAGGTTGCGCCAGCGTTCTTAAGGCTGAATGGCATTACAGTGTAACAGTAAGTACAGCGGTCAGTTATGAACGCGGTTTTTTTCCTGATTATTGGGGTTTAGCATGATCTGATTGTACCCAAAGAAAGCATCCATGAATGACAACAATTTGTTTCCAGTCGTTGCTTCGACCAGCCAATCGATGTGAGGCAGGGGAAAACTATATGTTGGGATCAAAAACGGTTATCTCAAAAACACCGACTATGGTTACCACTTCTAGAAGTAACTTATCGTTAAAGTATCATGGAACGAACAAAAGCACCTCAAACCTAGGTCGTCATGTGGAGACCTACACTAGCAAAGCACGGGTTACCACACACAAAGGACGGCTCGCCATATGGCAACCCGCACCCGCAAAGCACAGGTCACCATATGGCGACCCGCACTCACAAAGCACGAGTTGCTATATGGCGATCCGCATTCTCAAAGCACGGGTTGCCATATGGTGACCCACACTCGCAAAGCATGGGTTGCCATATGGCGACCTGACCCTTCAAAGACCGTTTGCTATATGGCGACCTCAAATCTCCAAGCCTGGGTCGCAATATGGCGAGCTGTGTCTCTTCTTTGTATTCCTTCTCGAGTCGCGATCGAAATGATTTTCGTTTCGTCTCAATTCGAGTTATCATTGGAACTCTACGGCAAAAACCGCGAAGACTTGTTTTTCGTATAAGTTTGAACCGATTGTATAAAACGACAACGGTTGGCTTAAAATTAATGTCGTATCAAAGTTCTTGCATGGCCATCTGGATCTCTCATGATACCAAACTCATCTGGTTGTAGATAACCACATGTCTTCTCTCGTTCTGCTGCTGAATCTAGTTCAGACTCTTCTTCTTGGTCAGTATCGATCGATGGGGAATGGTTGCCGTCGATCGATGCCGATTTCTCGAGTTGATGGGAAACTTGATAAATACCAGCCTCTTCCATTGCAATACCACGGTACTCGATTAGCTCTTCTTCTATGTACTCTTCGTCGTACTCGAGGTTAGCTGGGGTGTAACTACCATCTGCATGGCAGGTGTTGATCAGTTATGGGGTTAGACCATCGATCGATAACGAAGGGTGGGTGTCGACCGATTTCTGAACAGTAAACACGTCGATCGATTCTCTGGGTTAGGTGTCGATCGATGCTCCATCTTCAGGCTCCTCGTTGAATTCATAATTGCAGAAACATGTGACCACAAGTTTTGCATCATTAGACAATTCGTGAGGGCATGTTTATTCTTATAAATTTCATAATTAACATTAGGATCAATCACATATAAGTTTATAGGGACTAGAACATTCTGAATCTGCAGTAGGACATCTCTACAAATACCCCATGAATCCACTCTGGAGCAATCCACAAAAACGAACGAATCACTGGAAGGCTCCACTTTCAGGTTTAACTTTTCTGCCATAGCTCTGGGTATGATGCTCACTGGTGATCCACTGTCTCAGAGGGCATTGGGAAACTTGTGACCTTTGATCAAGCATAGAATCATGAACTTCCCAGGATCACTTTTCTTTTTCAGAATGATCATCTGCTCTGGAGTTGTCATATTCATGAGTTTTGGTAGATGAACTCGTTCTGTTGCTGGAACCATCGATCGATTCTACCATCGCTCCGTCGATCGATGGTTGAGGGTTTTCCCGATTCTGCTAACTCTATGGGTACCGTAGATCGATGCGCCTTGATCTGCATCGATCGATGCATGTGCGACATGTTGAACAAACCCGAATTTTCCTCGTGGGAATCTCCTCTTGTAGCTTTTCTCTCTTGACTTCTACCCAAAAATCGTCATCAGTCAATGCATTAACGTGGTGATTCTGTCCAGCCTCTATTTTCTCCTTGATCAGGCTCTCATGTCTCCTAATAGTTTCACTTATCTGCATCACCTGATTCTCAAGCTTCTTTACATGGGTGTTGAGATTTTCGAGTTTGATGTTGAGGTAGAGGTACAACCCATCTATCTTTCCATTGAAATCCACGGTCATCTTCTGCTGTCCCTCTAAAACTTTGTCAACCATTGCTTCAATCTTGCTTCCTTGAGCTTCTGGAGGAGGGTTCTGGAAGTAGAAAGACTCATAAGCTTTGTTGTTGTTGAAGGGCCTTCGCTGTGAACTCTGATTAAAATTACTCCTTTGACCATTCCCATAAGAGTTCCTATTGAAACCTTGATTCCCTTGTCTCTGGAAACCATTCTCATCCACGTAGTTCACATCCTCTTCAATCTCATCATATCCAGACTTTATTGCTTCCACTTCTGCAAAAGTTACCTGCTTCTTGAGAAACTTCTGAACACTATCCAGTTTTGCCTTGACTTCTTCAATCTGCTCCTTACTCATTGCTGGAGTTGAATTCTTTCTCTCAACGTCTGTGTTCTTGGTGCTGCTGTTGGATGCCAGATTCTCAATCAACCTTCTAGCCTCTTCAGAACTCTTGGTGTTGAAGTTTCCTCCACTGGTTGTGTCCAAAGCCATCTAGTACTGTAATCCAATAACTCTAAAGAATGTGCTGAGAAGTTGCACTTCGTTGAACCCATGATGTGGACAATCTCTCTGGTACAATTTGAATCTAATCTAGGAGTTTTTGAAAGATTCTGAAGGGTCTTGTGAAAAGGTAGGAATCTTGCTCTTCAGGTCTTCTGCGCTTGCGTCATCAAAGAAGTTGCGCAAGAAAGCATTCTTGATGTCAGTCTAGGATATCAGGGATCCTGGTTGGTAACTGCTTGAGCAAATATGAAGCTTCTCCAGCAAGTGAGTACTTGAAGAGGTTACAAAAAAAATAATCTTCAGAGACTAAATTTGCTTTAGTGGCAGTCACTAGATCCTCAAATCGCTCCAGATGATCCATAGGGTGCTCATGTCGTAGCCCATGGTAGGGTGTATGTGCTACAAGTCCGAAGATGGCGGGCTTGATTTCAAAATCATGTCTCTGAAAAGATGGAGGACGAATGGCGGATCTGTTGGAGTAGTAGTGGTCTGGACGGTTGTAGTCAACCAGTGTTCTCTGAGCAGCATGGCATTAGCTTCAGGTTGAGCTTCTTCTGTGTCTGCTTCTGCTTCCGTATCAGGGATTATAGTCCCCTGATCGTCTATCTTCGGAACTGCTGCATTACACAGGTGACCGTCGGGGTCACGCAGGTCTCCATTTTCATCCCTAATCAGTATTAAAGTCGCAACCATCTGAACTCGTGTGCTTCTGTCGATCGATGCGGGTCGGTTGATATCGATCGATGTGGGTCGATTGATGTCGATCGATGCTAAGTGATCAGTATCGGTTGATGTGATTATGTTGCTGTCGATCGATGTTGGTTGGTTGATGTCGATCGATGTTGGGTGATCAATGTCGGTCGACGGTGGAGTTCAGATGATGGTCGATACAGTCCGTGAAGAAGTGTCGGTAGACGCGGTAGGAGTGATGTCGATCGATGCTTGTGGTCTTTCTTTATGGATCGTGCGTTTAAGTATGTCAAAGTCAGAGGATAATGCTAGTTATTGTCCTTTATTACTCGTGGTGCTTCTTTGCATGTACCTGAAAACAAAGGAAAAGAAAAAATTAGTAACTTGAAGGTTAATAACAAACTTAAACTAAATCCTAGAAATTAAATCTAATGGCGATCAATGAATTATCAAAGTAACCCTAATCTTAAAACACACAAAATAATATTCTTGCCAAGAGAGATTAGGTGTAGTACTTAGGGATCAAATCCACATAGAGCAAAGACACACAATAGATTTCTTATTTCTAAAGACTAAGCTAGGTAAAAATATATCTATTGGTGAAAAACAATCAATTTAAGAAAATATTACTTACCAAGAGGTAGGATGCAATATGAAAATATGCTATTAACGCAAATATGGAAATATGCTATTAATTAACTAGATGTAAATATAAATGTAAATATGTTAGATCTAGGGTTTCAAGCTAAATGAATTATGGGGGATTGGAAGCACGAAAATGTAAATATACTAGAACTCAATTGTTAACTATTATGAACCTTTTAACTCCAACTCTCGTATGCGAGCAAAAGGAAAGACCATCGATCGACGGCTAAGGCCTAATGTCGATCGATGGTGAAATCAGAAGGAAATGTGGGCGAGATTTGATAAGTCCACTAGAATTATTATACCAGCTCTCGCATGTTGTCCATGTCCTATCATCGAGATCCTAGTTAGCTACTCTAGAATGAAAGCATTAAGCACAACTCAATTGATGGATATTAACTTAATCTAGCAATCCTATTTTTGGACTAATCCATGATTGCTATCATTCAACCCTAAATCTAATTGATAACTACACAAACATGATCTTTGTCACATAAATCATAGATGAAATGGATATGAAATATAAAATAGATAAAAACCAAAGGAGTTCCAGGAGGACTCTGAAGGAGTCTCTCCTTTCCCTCCTAATGAATAGAACTAAAATGATTTGTAAAAACTTGTGTTGTAGAACTCTCTTGTCTCTCTGTCTTTCTCAAGATATCAATACAAAACCCTAAATTTAGGTCAAAACTCGTCCAGGGCATTTTCGTCATTCTGACTTGGGCTTTGATCATCGATGGATGGCATGTGTGTTGCATCGATCGATCTTGGGCTTTAATCACTAGTCGTCGCCACGTATATTCCATCAATCGATGGCTTTGCCGATTCCCTAGATGATTATCTACAGATTCTTGTCCTCTAGATGCTCCATAAGCTCCAAGTATCTCATATATCTCTGAAATGTTCATGGACCTGTAAATACTCTAAAACATAGTCTAGACACACATAATAGACTTTAAATAGAGCCTATAACATGGTCTAAAACTGGTAATAAATATGCTATATCATGTAGCATTCTAAGTCTTGCAGTTGTAGTCTTTGATATATCTTCCAGTTGTTGAGAAATATCTTGCTTCATTAGGCTCTGAGAAAAGGCAATCTCATCAAACCTATCTTCCAATTGTGTTTATGTTGTTGTCTTTTGTCTGTTGGCTTCAGTGTCGATTGATGGCCGTAGGGTGCCGTCGATCGATGCTCGTTTGTCTAGCCTAATTGCATGATGTCTTTGTATAGTATCCAAATCTTGCTTCATCTCATCCATGTGTATAGTCAAACCAGTGAGGCTCTTGTCTATAGGATAGTAGACATCATCAAGACTCGTGTAGAAATCATCCAATGACATCTCTTCAGCTTAATATCTCATGCACAGTATGATTAATCTCTGCTTTGCTGTAAGTCCTTTGATTTTCCATAGACATATTGATCCTTGCTAGATGTTCTGGTAAACATATGTAGCTTTGCTCAAACATAGTAGCTCTCTCTAGAGCTACTATGATGTCTTCAGCTTGCACATTCACTACTCTTCTGTCTGTAGCTCGTGCATTACCATTCTCATATCTGTAGATGCCATACTCATCTTTCTTTTTTCAATGGAAAATTCTTCTGCCCTTAGCATCATAGGCTCTCGCACCATGCTCGATACAGCCGTCGATCGATGCTGGGTTGATCCCATCGATCAATGCTGGATTTTCTGGATAGTAGGCAGTAGAAGTACGAAGTTTGTGGAACTTTGGAAGGGTGTTGTCGATTCGATGCATGATGTCTGCTGTCGATTAATCTAAGATATGGAGACGTGTATGGAATATTGTGGATAGGCGTGTTCTTCTGCTTCTCAATGTCGATCGACGATGAATGAGATGCGTCGATCGATGCGCATTTATCCAGTTTCGCCCAGCTGGCGTCATCCGATGCTAGGTCGTGATATTCTATCAGCTATCCTTCTCCATCGATCGATGGTGTATGGTGGTCATTGATCGATGCTTGATCACCAAGTTGTTGCCCGAACAGATTTCCAACTCCATTGGCCATTGCAAGCATTCTGCCATCATCGAAATCTAGTTCTGACTCTGCTTCTTGGTCAGTATTGATAGATGGCGAATGGTTGCCAACGATCGATGTCGATTTCCCGAGTTGATGGGAAATTTAAAAAACACCAGCCTCTTCCATTGCAATACCACGGTACTCGATTAGCTCTTCTTCTATGTAATCTTCGTCGTACTCGAGGTAGGCTGGGGTGTAATTTCCATCAACGTGGCAGGTGTTGATCAGTTCTGGGGTTAGGCCGTCGATCGATAACGAAGGGTGGGTGTCGACTGATTGATGAACATCAAACGCGTCGATCGATTCTCTGGGTTGGGTGTGGATCGATGCTCCATCTTCAGGCTCCTCGTTGAACTCATAATTACAGAAGCATGTGGCCACAAGTTATGCATCATTAGACAACTTCGTGAGGGTAGATTTATTCTTATAAATTTCACAATTAACATTGGGATCAATCAAAGAAAGGCACAACTTGTTGATCTTCATGTCGCAGATAGCTCTCACGGTAGCCATGAATGCTCTCCCAAGTAGTAGTGACGAGTTCCAATTGATATGGATATCCATCACATGGAAGTCTATAGGGACTAGCACATTCTGAATTTGCAGTAGGACATATCTACAAATACCCCCTGAATCTACTCTAGAGCAATCCACAAAAACAAACGAATCATTGGAAGGCTCCACTCTCAGGTTCATCTTTTCTGCCATAGCTCTGGGTTTGATGCTCACTGATGATCCAGTGTCGCAGAGGGCATTGGGAAACTCGTGAACTTTGATCAAGCATGGAATCACTAACTTTCTTGGATCACTTTTCTTTTTCAGAATGATCCTCTGCTCTGGAGTTGTCATATTCGTGACTTTTGGTAGATGAAATCGTTTCGTTGCTGGAAACCATCAATCGATTCTACAGTCTCTTTGTCGATCGATGGTTGAGGGTTTTCCTGATTCTTTTAACTTTATGGGTACCATGGATCGATGCGTCTTGACCTGCGTCGATCGATGCATGTGCAACCTGTCGAACAAACTCAAATTTTCCACACGGGAGTCCCCCTCTTGTAGCCTTTAACTCTTGACTTATACCCAAAATCATTATCAGTCAATGCATTGACGTAGTGACTTTGTCCAGCCTCTATTTTCTCCTTGATCAGGCTCTCATGTCTCCTAATAGTTTCACTTATCTACATCACCTGATTCTCCATGTTCTTCACATGGTTGTTGAGATTTTTGAATTTGGTGTTGAGGTTGAGGTACAGCCCATCTATCTTTCCATGGAAATCCATTGTCATCTTCTGTTGTCCTTCTGAAACTCTGTCAACTATTGCTTCAATCTTGCTTCCTTGAGCTTCTGGAGGAGGGTTCTGGTAGTAGGAAGACTCATAAGCTATGTTGTTATTGAAAGGACTTTGCTGTGAATTATGATTAAAATTACTCCTTTGACCATCCCATAGGAGTTCTTGTTGAAACCTTGATTCCCTTGTATCTGGAAACCATTCCCATCAATGTAGTTCACATCCTCTTCAATCTCATCATCTCCAGACTCCATTTCTTCCACTTCTGCAAAAGTGACATGCTTCCTGAGAAACTTCTGAACACTATCTAGTTTTGCCTTGACTTCTTCCATCTTCTCCTTGCTCATTGTTGGAGTTGATTTCTTCCTCTCAAAGTCGGTGTCCTTGGTGTTGCTGCTGGATGTCAGATTCTCAATCAACCTTTTAGCCTCTTCAGGACTCCTGGTGCTGAAATTTCTTTCACTGGCTGTGTCCAAAGCCATTTGATACTGTAATCCAATACCTCTAAAGAAAGTTCTGAGAAGTTGCACTTCGTTGAACCCATGATGTGGACAATCTCTCTAGTATGATTTGAATCTAATCCATGAGTTTCTGAAAGATTCTGAAGGGTCTTGTGAAAAGGTGTCAATCTTGCTCCTCAAGTATTCTGCTCTTGCGTCATCAAAGAAGTTGCGCAATAAAGCATTCTTGATGTCAGTGGTAACTGCTTGAGCCAATATAAAGCTTCTCCAACAAGTAAGTACTTGAAGAGCTTACAAAAAGATAATCCTCAGGGACTCTATTAGCTTTAATGGCAGTCACTAGATCCTCAAATCGCTCTAGATGATCCATAGGGTGCTCATGTCGCCGCCCATGGTAGGGTGTGTGTGCTACAAGTCCGAAGAAGGCGGGATTGATTTCAAAATCGTGTTTCTGAAAATATGGAGGACGAATGGCAGATGTGTTGGCGTAGTACTGGTCTGGACGATTGTAGTCAGCCAGTGTTCTCTGAGCAGCTTGGGCATTAGCTTTAGGTTGAGCTTCTGCAGCGTCTGCTTCTGCTTCCGTATCAAGGATTATAGTCCCCTGATCGTCTATCTTCTGACTTGCTGCATTACACAGGTGACCATCAGGGTCACGCAGGTCTCCGTTCTCATCCCTAATCAATATCAAAGTTGCAACCATCGGAACTTGTCTGCTTCTATTGATCGATGCGGGTCGGTTGATGTCGATCGATGCTAAGTGATCAGTATCGGTTGATGTGATTATGTTGCTGTCGATCGATGTTGGTTGGTTGATGTCGATCGATGCTGGGTGATCAATGTCGGTTGACGGTGGAGTTCAGATGATGGTCGATACGGTCCGTGAAGAAGTGTTGGTAGACGCGGTAGGAGTGATGTCGATCGATGCTTGTGGTCTTTTTTTATGGATCGTGCGTTTAAGTCTGTCAAAGTCAGAGGATAATGCTAGTTCTTGTCCTTTATTGCTCCTGGTGCTTCTTCGCATGTACCTAAAAACAAAGGAAAATAAAAAATTAGTAACTTACAAATTAGTAACAAACCTAGACTAAATCCTAGAAATTGAATCTAATGGCGATCAATGCTCCCCGGCAACGGCGTCAAATTTGACATGGTGGTATTTTTTGTTCTAGCAGGGTATAAATATCCTAAACAATTAACTACCAAATTAACCATAATCTTAACACACACAATAATACTCTTGCCAAGAGAGATCAGGTGTAGTACTTAAGGATTGAATCCACAGAGAGCAAAGGCATACAATATTTTTTTTAATTTCTAAAGACTAATCTAGATAAATATGTATACTTGTGGTGAACAATCAATTTAAGGAAATATTCCTTATCAAGAGGTAAGATGAAATATGGAAATATGCTACAAATACAAATATGGAAATATGCTATTAATTAAGTAGATGTAAATATGAATATAAATATGCTAGATCTAGGGTTTCAAGCTAAATGAATTATAGGGGATATGAAGCACGAAAATGTAAATATTCTAGAACTCAAATGTTAACTATTCTGACCTTTTTAACTCCAAGTCTCGTATGCGAGCAAAATGAAAGACCATCGATTGACGGCTAAGGCCTGGTGTCGACCGACGGTGAAATCAGAACGAAGTGTGGGCGAGATTTGATAGGTTCACCAGACTTATTAGACCAGCTCTCGCATGTTGTCCATATCCTATCATCGAGATCCTAGTTAGCTACTCTAGAATTCAAGCATTAAGCACAACTCAATTGATGGATATTAACTTAACCTAGCAATCCTATTTTTGGGCTAATTGTTATCATTCAACCCTAAATATAATAGGTAAAAACCAAAAGAGTTACATGAGGACTCTGAATGAGTCTCTCTTTTCTCTCTTAATCCTAATACAATATGAATAGAATAAAATGCTCTGCCTCTAAAACTCTCTTTTTGTATTTCTCAATACATAAATATAAACCCTAAATTTAGGTCAAAACTCATCTAGGGTATTTTCGTCATTCTGACTTGGGCTTTGAAAGCTGCTGTCATCGATCGATGGCAAGTGTGCTACATCGATCGATGGCAACTGTGCTACATCGATCGATCTTGGGCTTTAATCATCGGTCGGCTCCAAGTGTATTCCATTGATCGATGGCTTCATTGACTCCCTAAATGATCAGCTACGGATTCTTCTCCTCTAGATGCTCCAAAAGCTCCAAGTATCTCATATGTATCCAAAACGTTTATGGACCTGTAAACACTTTGAAACATAGCCTAGACACACATAATAGACTCTAAATAGAGCCTATAACATGACCTAAAACTGATAATAAATAGGTTATATCACACAGCCACCTCTTATCTTGCGTGAGCTGCTTTTGATTAGTCGTTTGCTCCGGTGCTGACATTTTCACGTTCTAAGGTATGCTTGGTTGTTTCTCTTCTGACTCAGCTCCGTCCTCCTTCTTCTATATATATAGAATGTATTAGTAACTAGTTTCATCATGGAAACCACGGAACCAGTAGTAAAAAATAGTTAGGCGTCCAACTTGCTATAGAAGGCCTCAAAGAAGAATTCCTGAGCAGCTTAAGTCGGAAAGTCTTTGGGTACGTTCTTTGAGTTGTTGTTTTTTACGAAGTGGTTTTTCGTTCTTAATCCAAATCTAAGGTTAGTTTTTCATTATTTGGTCGGATCACCCTAGACCCAAGGTTTTGTTTAGGAGACCTGAAAACCAAACGAGATCATATGGTGTTGTTCTATTGTTCCAAAAGGCCAAGGTGAGTCTCGGTTATGCTTGTTGTTTTACTGCAAATCAATAATGAGATGTTATTATGCTTATTGATTCTGTTGTTTGATAATCATGGTCTTGCTTGGTATGGTATGATATGAATGTTATATTGATGGTAGCATGACTAGGAACGAACATAGTATGCTTTAGTATTCTTATGTGAACCTCGAAAATACTATCATAATGAGATATTGTGATGATTTTTTTCGAGCAATCTCTATTCCAAGGAAATATTTGAGCTCCCCTAGATCCTTCATGTGAAAGCAATCACCAAGATACTTCTTAAATTTTTGAATCGCTTCACCATCATTACTACATATGATCAGATCGTCAACATAGATCAAAACTCGTATCTCAATATTCCCACGAGAATATACAAACAATGAGTAATCAGAATATGACTGACGAGAATTCATCTCGAATAAGTGTTTTGGTGAGTTTCTTAAACCAGCACCAAGGATCTTCCTTCAAACAATAAAGAGACTTATGCAACCTCAATACTTTATTAGGATCAGAATGAGTAAATCCTTGCGGAGGCTTGATACTTCTTCATGAAATTCACCATGAAAAAAACATTATGCACATCGATCTGGTGGACTTGCCAATTATTGGCAGAAACTATTTTTAAAAGGCCCCGAACAGTTGTCATTTTTGCAACAGGAGCAAAAGTCTCATAATAATATGATCCTTCTTTCTGCCGATTACCAAGTACAACCAGTCTTACTTTAAATCGTTCCACTGTCCCATCTGCAATGTGTTTTATTTTGAAAACCCACATTGTGCCTATAGCCACACGTCCAGGCAGTAAATCTACTACACTCCAAGTGTTAGAAACCTCAAGTGCATCTACCTCTTTGTAGACTGCTTTTGTCCATCTCGTATCCCTCATTGCTTCTTTAAAAAATTTAGGCTCACATTCGGTGCATACAGCTGCAAGAAATGCTTTGTGGCCGACAGCGAATGCTTCATCAGTGATAAGTTCATTGAGAGGATATAATGTGTTACCTGTGACCGGGACGAAATAGATGTTGTAGGAGTGATCGGAGGTGAGAACATGAGGGGTACTATTTGCGCAAACTGCATTGTAAGTGATGTAATCGTTCAGATGAACAGACAGTGTCTTTACACGTTGTCCTCTATCCAGAGATACTTATTTCTCTGTTACAACGTTTTAGTCAACCACTGATGGAGTCTCTGGCCTTTCATCAGTTACTTCAGGTCTGATTTCGACGAAGCCCATTTAATATTATTAAGTAAACGGGTTTTATATGGACACAAAAATTAAACGGGCTTGAACGTAAATAGACAGGAAAAAAACTTTTTAACATCCCTAATTGCAGGGTCTTGAGAAACTGGTGCAACACTCGGAACTTGCGAAGTTGGCTGATTCTTATTACTCACATCTTCACTACTCCCCCTGTCTTCAACTACCTCTGCTTCATTATTCAAGAGTACATCATCAAAGTTTTCAGTAACAAGGGGAGGAGGTGACACTTCAGACAACGCCTTTGAAAAAGGAAAATTATCTTCTTTAAAGATCATGTCTCGAGACACAAAGAACTCATTCTTCTCTAAATCATATAATGACCATCCATTCTTCCCAAAAGGTATCCGACGAAATACATCCCCTGCTCCAGGAGACAAACTTGTTCTTGTCTTGCAACTGCTTATGAGTGAAACACAATGATCCAAACACACATAAGTCAGAGTAGGAAGGAACTGAACCAAACAACAATTGGTGAGGACACTTTACGTTAAGAACTTTGGTTGGTGTTAGATTTATGACATGAGCTGCGGCTAGAACAGCTTCCCCCCAGAATTTGATCGGCATGCTTGCCTGAAAAAGTAAAGATCGTCCAACGTTTAGCAATTGACGATGCTTTATGTCGACCCTTCATTCTGATGTGGCATTGCTACACAAGAGGTTTGATGAACTATTCCTTTGTTTTTGAAAAACGATGAAAAGCACATGAACTCAATGCCGTTATCACTTCGAACTTTCTTTATCGTTTTTCTGAACTGTGTGTAAGCATAAGCACATAAGTTCTTGACTACTTTCTTTACTTGCGACTTTTCAAGCAATAAGAACGTCCATACAGTGCATGAGAACTGGTCTACTACTGTCAAGAAATAAGAAAACCCATTCAAAGATTTAATACGATAAGGCCCCCACACATCAATGTGAACGACAACTCAAAACACTCACTAGTTTTATTAGAACTTTCAGAAAACTGATCTCTAGTTTACTTAGCCTGGAAACAGACCTCACATGAATGTAAATTCTCAGAAACACTTACACCAGAAAACAATAGTAACGACAATAAGACTGAAAGCGTTGGATGCCCCAACCGACGATGCCACAAAACTGAATCTTCAATCTTTGCAGTCTTGTTAACTCGTGCAGCTCTGACATCCGTAAAATAGTACACCCCATCACGTTCTTCACGTGCTCCAATCAACATCCTCGAACACCGGTCCAGCAAAACAGACAAGGTATAGGTGAAAAATGCGAAACAGTTTGAATGCTTCCAAAGCTTAGATACTGAGACCAAAAAGAAATTCAGATCTGGAACATATAACACGTCGTATAGCGAGATATAATCAGACAAAGGCAACACACCTACTTTCTTTGAAAATGTTGTACTACCATCTGCAAAACCGATGTTACATGGTGATATATCTTTGAGGTCAACAAGAAGATTGATATCCCCCGTCATATGATACGATGCCCATGTATCAAGGATCACATCACCCATTGTCTTACCGGACAACTTATCAGAAGAGCCTGCTTTCTTGTTGATGATCTGAGAGATCACTCTCCACAGTTCTAGAATTAGCTCGGGTTTAGAAGCTGTTGGGTTAGAATTAGTGGCATATGAAACATTCGATTGTCCTCTTCCCCGAGATGAACTACTGCGGCCCCCTCTTCTTGATGTACTACGAGTTCCTCTTCCTATTCTCTCTGTAAACAACTCCGGGTACCCAATTAATTGCTAACATGCAGACTTATCATGACCTGTTCTCTCACAATTTGAACTGGTTCGATCTCTTCCTCTGTTTTGTGACACTTGTGAGGCAAAATCTTCATGTGAATCTCCACGTCCTACACTCGAGTCAGCATTATTTCCTTCACGTCTAGTCGCAAACCCAACAGCCTCATGTTGTTGTTCACAAATCTTTGCAGAATTCAAAGATCCTCTTCACGAATAATATTATTGTAGACTTTGCCAAGATCTGGTAGAACATCTGCCTCTATGATTGCCGTAATAACATGTCCAAACCCAAGAGCCTCATGTTGCCGTAATAACATCTGCCTCCCACGAGCCATCAAACCTTCTTCACTCTGAAGGCGACGCTGGAGCCGACGAGCCTCCGAAGCTTTCGTCTTGCGAACCTGCTTCTCCTTAAGCAGGGAGCTCGCGGTTTTCCCAACGTCTCGCTCGAGTACGTCGAGCTGAGTCTCAAACCGGGACACCTCAGTGGAATAAGCATCTTCGATAATCTTTAACTTCTTCTTAAACGCCGATGACTCTTCTCGAGACTCTACTAATTCCCTCGTAAGATGCTCGACCTCTGACCCACACTCAGCAATCATCCCAACGATCAAGGATACGAACTGCACAAGGTCCCGTACGGGTTAGAAAACGGTACATCATGAAACATGAACGATCTTCAAAAACAAACTTTGGGATGGTGTTGTGATATCGCACTCGAGCTAGATCTTCCCCGCTGTGAAGAATTTCTTTCTCCGCCCTTGGTGCATTTTTTCCTCTTAGCCGCCTCGCCGGCAGGAGGGTTTCTCTTTCGGCTCTTCGGAGGAGAATCAGAGCAACACTAGGAGCAGGCAGCCATAGGACGTTTCCTTGCTTAGCCAAAGGAGGGGGAAACGATTCCGGAGCCTGCTCCCTATCCTCAACATGAACTGGCATCGTGGACGATCCTGAAGGCTGGACCAAAGTTTCCGAAGATGACACGACTATAGTTTTGACCAGAAATGGGGGTGCCGGCGGAGGAGCAGAAGACTGGCCAACCTCCTTCTCAGCGCTGCGCCGGGCAAGCTTATCTTGGAAGGATAAAAATCCAGCTGCGAAGACCGGCACTGTATCGGGAGGAGCCAATTTCAAAGGACTCGCAGAAAGAGCTGAATTGCTCATCTCAACGTCAGAATCTTTCTTGCCACTTTAGGAAGAAGACATCTCTCTTAAGAATTTCTAAGGGAGAAGGGAGAGGTAGCTTAAGAAATGAAAAGATGTGAAGAGAATGAGGATGAGAGTCTACTACTTATAGAAAAGTGAGGAGGGATAATCTCCGCAATAAACTAGCCTCAAAAAAATTATTCGCCCTCAAAAATTATCATCAAGACTTTGGAGGCTGGGGGGCTAACTGTTGGGGTCAAAAATGGTTCCCTCGAAAACACTGACTAAGTCTACCATTTTTAGAAGTAACTTAACGAAAAAGTAGTTTGAAAAGAACAAAAGCATCTCGAACCTAGGTCGTCATATGGCGACCTACACTCACAATACATGCGTCGCCATATCACGAACCGCACTCGCAAAGCATGGGTCGCCATATGGTGACCCGCAATCGCAAAGCAATATGGTGATCCGCATTCGCATAACACAGGTCGCCATATGGCGACCTACACACGCAAGGTACGGGTCACCATATGGCGACCTGCAAACCAAGGTCACCGGTCGCCATATGGCGACCTAGACCCACACAGTCCGGGTTGCCTTATGGCGACCTAGACCCCCCGAGTTCGGGTTGCCATATGGCGACCTAGACCCACACAGTCCGTATTTCCATATGGCGACCTAGACCCACACAATCTGGCTCGCCATATAGCGTCCTAGACTCCCCGAGTCTGGGTCGCAATATGGTGACCTAACTCTTCAAAGACCGGGTCGCCATATGGCGACCTCAGTTCTCCAAGCCTGGGTCACCATATGGTGACCTGTGTCTCTTATTTGTATTCCTATTTGAGTCGCGATCAAAATACTTTTATTTTCATCTCAATCAGAGTTACCGTTGGAACTTTACGATAAAAACCGCGAAGACTCGTTTTTGTATAAAGTTCAAACCGACCGTGTAAAATGGCAACGGTTGGCTTAACTCCAAAGTTGCCTAAGCTATACAAGAAGTTTGAACCCATGCTTAAAATCGACATCGTATCAAAAACGGTCTTTCGGAGAAAGCGGAAAAATGCTGAAAGTCAAAAAACGGACCGAGAGGCCTAAAACGCGACTAAAAGGCCCGCTTATGTTTTCATACGAAACCAATCCCAGTGGTGTTACGACGGTCTATATTTATTCACATAAAGATAAATATTGAGAAAATCAGAAGATAAATGCAGAGTTTTCAAAGATTACCATGAAGATCGAGAGAAAAAAGAATATTCCTAGAAAGGAGATAAACTCGACTCGGGGCAAAAAAAGAAAGAGATAAACCGCCTCAAGAGGCATATATAAGGAGAGCTAAGTCTGAAGGCAAAGGGGATCAGAAGATTAGGTCTAAAAGCTACTGTTAGCGTTAGGAGAACTTAGAATCTAGGTGGTTAGACTAGCAAGTCTGATACTTATAATGTTTTTCTACTTTGTTCTTCCGTTCTCCATTGCTGACGAATTCTATCTATCTCATTCTCGCTGAAGTTCTGTAACTCTATCGTTATCAATCAATAAAATGCCTTAGTGCAATTTACTTTCGATATTCTGTTATCTCTTTCTTCTTTGTTTCGTGTGTTATACGCAGATAATCCGAGACCTCTAGGATAGTTGAATCTTTTAGACTTCCCTTAATATTACAAAATGGACAGTGCGAATTTCGGCTCCCACAGAAAGGCCGGAATGTCAGCAGGAGAACATGCTCCCTCCCCCGCCAATGTGATGAGTTAGCGTTATCATGAAAAGACCATGCAAAAAATTAAGGATAGACGTGATCCGAGACAAAGAAATCAGCTTGCCAAGAACCAACCCCACGAGCACTTGGGTGGAACATGCCACAATAACCTTCAATGACCTAGACTCCTACGGCCTTGATACCCCCCCCTCCCCCACAACGACTTGGTCGTCTAGTTAACTATCGTCGATTGCAAAGTGTCTCGGATCCTAGTCGACACCGGGAAGTTATGTCGATGTCATCTTCAAAGATACCTTGATGAAAATGGATGTCAAAGAAAACAAACTAAGACCAAAAATGAGACCATTGATCAGTTTCGGAGAGACCACCGTTTCGGAAGGTACCGTCAAACTCCTGATACACGTAGGGAACATCCACATGATAGTCAAATTCATGATAATCTACAAGCCGGCCATTTACAACACAATCCCTGAAACACCTTGGATACACTCAATGAAGCCAATAACATCCACGTACCACCAGTATATCAAAATCCCATCACAAAATGGCATATATACGATCAGGGGAAGTCAGAGCGCCTCGCGAGCAAGCTACGTGACAGAACAAAAATCCAGAGAACAAAAACCCCATCAATATGATAACAATAATATCTCTACATCCAAACTCTAAAACACACAAAAAAAATGTCACAAAAAGAAGCAAATGTGACTCAACCCGTTGAGAGAAATGAAAAAGACGCTGATATAAACAAACAAGCTCAACAATCGGAAGCCGCAACCACCAAGAAGAATGACGAGGAGGACTGTCCAGGCTGCAAGCCGAGCGACCATCCGTTTACCGACCTAGAAACATCAAAGTCATCGACGGTCGCATAAAACAAACCAAATCCGTCAGCTAAATTTGCCACAAGTATCAACGAATACAAGGACACAAACAAAGATTGCGCCACTTGAAGAAAATCCGGGCCGAGTCCCACTCTTTGCATAAGGAATAATTGTTTTCGGCGACGGGCCTAAAAACCCTGACCCAAAAACAAAGTCGAGGACAGTCTCGCACAGGTCGGCGGTCGGATAGGTGCTAAGCCGAGCCCGCTCACACATGTATCTTGATCCCACCTTAAAGGGGATAAGTCGGGCCAAGTCCCGCTCTCTGAATATAAACAAAAGCAACGCGCATTATGAACCGACCAACGGTAAACATTTTTCGCAAAATATATTTTCACTCTTTATCTTATAAATCTGATATCATCACTCATGGAAGCAACAAGCCTAGTCTCAACATCATTCATGAAAGCGACGAGCCTCTAGCCTCATCATTATTCATGTAACCAACGAGCATAGTCTCATCATCGCTCATGGAAGCAACGAGCCTACCCTCATCATCATTAACCAAAAAAAGCAACAAGCCTGGCCCGTCTAGTCCTCTAAAGAACAAAAATAAAATAGGTACTGAATCAAAACTCATTTATACAAACAAGAAAAAGGTTCAAAGGCACAAAAGCCACCAACGGCCCCAGAAAAAATCTGGTACATAAAATTTGCAATAAAAATATATAGTAGCAAACAAACAATGGTACAAAAGCACACAATAGAGAGTACACAATAAATCCACCATCTCGTCCTGACCATCATCCTCGGCGTCAACAGAAAATCTCAAAAGGTCACTCAGGTTTAGCTCGTGCACGTTCATCTCGTGTAAAGAAGCCGAATGAGCCACCAACGTGGATTCGTTCTCAGCCAATTTCTCCGCAGGAATAGAAATTCCCACGGCAATATACTTCTTGAGGCATTCCATAACATCCGCTATCTGGTTCTCAACCATAACAGCAGGACGAACAAAGTCCTGATCCGTCATATACAACTTCACCCTATCTACACATCCCTGTACTGAGTCGACATTTCCGCCTCAATGCATTCACTCTCCAGCTCCACCAACCTCTGCCGAGACTCCAACAACTTAGAAACTTTGGTTTCCAAAGACGTTCTCTGAATCAACAGTGTCTCTTTATGAGAAGCATGTTCGAGGATTTCTCTCTGAAGATATTCGATCTTTGATTCAACCCTTGATTCTCGGACTGAAGACTTTTCGAGGACTCCTCCAAGCGTTTTGCTGATGAAGAAAGTCCATGAACTCTCTCTTGCACTTCAGCTAAAGAACGACAATCCGCCTTGAGCTCCCCCCAGAGCTTTCCACACTCACGATCGTACAAATGGACGAGGCGATTTGCATGAGCCTTCGACTGCGGTCGCATAAAATATATAGTTTCACCACTTGATTGAAGAATAAGCTTAATAAGAACTTGCTCTCTTATTAATAACTTGAGAAAATTACTCAAAACTCAAGACCTTTCAATCAATCACTAAAACTCTTAAGAGATGCTACAACTATGCAATCTCTTTTATATAAGAAACAACTAATTCCTAATCCTATTTGTAATAACACTTTAGATATATCCTAATCCATATAGAAAACCTTTTCCTAGATGGAGTTAGGATAATTTCTTCTCTAAGCTCATTTCAAGCTTACTCCAACAATCTCCCTCTTAAGCTTGAAATCTTTTTCCGACAAGTCCTTAACTCCGATCAAACTCCTCATCTCTTTGTACCGTATTCTTCCGAGTGCTTTGGTTAGAATGTCAGCTCTCTGTTCATTCCCTGGTACGTGTTGAACCTCAATCAGTTCATTGTCAACACATTCTCGTATGAAATGATAACGCCGGTGTATGTGTTTGCTTCGACCATGAAAAACAGGATTCTTCGTTAACGCTATCGCAGACTTGTTGTCAATTCGAATCATCACCTTCTCACACTCCTTTCCTACGATCTCAGCAAGTAGTTCTTGAAGCCAAATCACCTGCTTAGCAGCCTCCGTTGCTGCCATAAATTCGGCCTCACATGAAGAAAGAGCAACCGTTTCTTGTTTCTGAAAACACCAAGTTATAGGTGAATCTAAGAAGTAAAAACGTGTCCAGTTCTACTGCGACCATCATCCTCATCGACATTATGGCTCGCATCACTGTACCCTATAATTCTTGTATTCGCTGCCCTTCTGAACACGAGTCCATAGCTAAGTGTCCCTTTCAAATATCGTAGTATTTGCTTAATGGCAGCAGCATGTGATTGCTTTGGATCCTGCATGTACCGGCTCATAACTCCAACAGAGAACGAAAGATCCGGTCGGGTATGGAGAAGGTATCTAAGGCAACCAATGCATCTTCTATACTCCTTTTCGTCAATACTCTGCTCACTCTGTGCTTTACATACTTTCAAGCTTTGGTCCATAGGTATGTGTACTATGTTGCAGTCACGCATGCCGGTTTCCTCTAAGATCTTCATGGCATATATTTCTTGCCTCAATGTAATCCCCTCGTTGTTTTGATCAACCTCAATACCTAAATAATAGGTTAACTTTCCCAAATCACTCATCTCGAATGTGGCAGACATCTCGATCTTGAACTCCTCAATCAACTTAAGGCTCGTTCCAGTTACTAGAAGATCATCAACATAGACTCCCACGAGTAGTAAGTGTTCCTGTTCTTGACGTCGATATAAAGCTGGTTCTTTTGTACACTTTGTGAACTTCAGTCCTCCAAGTACTTTATTCAATTTCTCGTTCCAAGCTCTTGGAGCTTGTCGCAAACCGTAGAGTGCTTTGTTTAGTTTATATACTCTGTTTTCTTTTCCTTTTACTTCAAAACCCTCTGGTTGCGAAACATATACTTCTTCTTTTAGATCCCCGTGTAAGAATGCGGTTTTGACGTCTAAATGGTGTACTTGCCAACCTCTTGATGCTGCTAAGGCGAGTAGAAGTCGGACGGTTTCGATGCGTGCTACAGGTGCGAATACTTCGTCGAAGTCAATACCATGTCTTTGGATGTAACCCTTTGCTACTAATCTTGCTTTGTATTTGTTGATGCTTCCGTCGGAGTTACGTTTTAGTTTGAATATCCATTTAAGTCCAATGGCCTTTGCTCCAGCTGGAAGTTCAACTAAATTCCAAGTTTTATTCTTGACTATGGATTTGATCTCATCCATACAAGCATCTCGCCAAAAACTGTCCTCTTTTGCTTCATCATAGCTCCATGGTTCTCCATTCATGTTTAACAAGAGGCGCTCCCCTTCGAGCTCTGCTAGTAAGATATAGTCATCTAGGTAGCTCGGTTTTCTACTTTCCCTTTGCGATCTTCTTAGCTCAGGTTGAGCTTGTTCCATTATATCCTCACTGCCATCGTTTTCTTCTTCTTCTTCTTGGTTCAATGCGTCAGTCTCTGGATCCTCTGTTACAGTTTCATCTTCATCAATGGTTGTATTAGTAGTTATCTCTCCTTCGTTGATTCCATGGTTCCCAAACTCTCCCAAAGTGATTCGGAGTGCCCCTGTTTTATCTTCTTTGTTGACGTTTTTCCAATCCCAGCTCTTACTCTCGTCGAATACTACGTCTCTACTCACCACTACCTTTTTATTCATTGGATCAAACAGACTATATGCTTTTGATCCTGGCTCGGTCCCAAGGTGTACTAGTACTTGCGACCTGATATCAAGTTTCTTAAGATGCTGAGAATCCACTTTGGCGTATCCGACACAGCCAAAGACGCGCAGGTGCTCGATGCTTGGCTTCTTCCCTTTGTATACCTCGTATGGGGTCTGTGACTTAAGAACTCGAGTTGCAACTCGGTTTATAAGATAAGTGGCGTGTCTCACTGCTTCCCCCCAGAGGTAGTTTGGCAAATCCATGTGTCTTAAGATGCTCCTTGTCATGTCTAGAAGTGTTCGATTCCTTCTCTCAACAACTCCGTTTTGTTGAGGGGTGTAACGAGCAGTTAGATGCCTAGTTATCCCACTTGCTTCGCAGTATGCTTGAAATTCGTTTGACACAAACTCTCCTCCTCTATCGGTTCTAAGTACTTTAATGTTCACCCCTGTTTCTCGTTCAACTATAGCCTTGAATTTTTTAAACTTATCGAATGCCTCTCCTTTCTCTTTTAGAAGTATTGTCCACATATATCGGGAATGGTCATCGATAAGAACAAATATGTAACGTTTCTGTGATGGTGTGGCTGGATTAATCGGTCCGCAGAGATCTCCGTGTATGAGACCAAGTATTTGTTCAGCTCGGTATGTAGTTTCTTGTGGGAAAGCATGTCTTGCTTGTTTGCCAAGTAAGCAAGATGAACAAGTGTTCTTCTCAACAACGATTTTGGGCAATCCAAGAACGAGTTCTTTATTAGCCATTAAACACATTGCTTCTCTTCCTATGTGACCTAGCCTTGCGTGCCATGCTTCTGAATCACTGGTTTTCGAGAGTAGAAGGTCCTGATTTTTAACCATATCAATCGTAACTTTATAAAGCCGGTTTTTAGATCGCTTTGCTCTTGCAATCAGTTTACCGTCTTTATCACGTAATATCAAGTAGTCTTCCTTTAACCTGACATCACACCCACATTCAGTAGCCTGTCCTAGACTGATTATGTTACTCTTCAAGTCAGGTATGTAATACACATCCGCTAGTATCTTCTTTCCTCCATCCTTGGTGCAAAACAGTATTGGTCCTTTACCTTTGATATCGATACGAGAATCATCTCCGAATCTTACCTTTCCCGTAATTGATTCATCAATTGTTTTAAAGTACCTCCGATCTCCAGTCATGTGATTGCTTGTCCCATTGTCTAAGTACCAAACATTGTCATGATCTGATCTTGTCTCAAAGTCTTGTGGATGTATGTTTTTTTCGTTAAGGTTGACGATCTCGTGCATCATTAGTTCCTCTGCTTCCGTTGTATCATTGTCCTTGCCTTTTGTTTCGATTATTTCTTGCAGTTTAAGTAGACGATCAGGACACGTTGAAGCAAAGTGTCCCATCTTATCACACCGGAAACACTGGATTTTGGACAAATCGAAATTCTCTTGGTAACGATCGTTGTACCTTCCTCTGCCCCTTCCTCTGTTATAGAAGCGACCCCCACGTCCTCGGCCTCTATAGCTGTTGTAGTCTCGGTTAGAGTAGTTCGAGGAGGGCTGTGATTCTGTATTTGCTGTGAACATGAGTTTATTTTGTGTTCCCTGCGTGTCTTCTTCTTCTTCTGCAACTCTCTCTTCGAATGTTTTCAAACGTCCTATAATGTCCTCAAAACTTGTAGTCTTTAGATCAAGCACCTGTTCTAAAGATGCCACAATGTGTATGTACTTTCGACGAGACAAACTCGATAGGAATTTCTTTACCATCTTTATCTCTTCAATAGTTTCTCCTAATGCAGCAGATTTAGAGGAAATCTCAGATAATCTTCCCACAAAATCATCAATTTTATCACTGTCCTTCATCTTTAATCTATCGAACTCAGCCATCAAGGTTTGTAACCTTGCTTCTCTGACTCGTTCAGCTCCCAAGTGCCTGGATTTTATTGCATCCCAAACCTTCTTTGCAGTATCTAATTCCCCTACTTGAAGTATGAGAGTCTCGGGTATAGACTGAAAGAGTAGAGCCGTGGCCATGTCATTCTTTTCCCCATTATCGGATTCGTTCTCTATGCATTCCCATACTTTATGCACTTTCAACAATACCTTAATCCGTATGGACCATACGGTATAGTTTGTTGATGAGAGCATGGGGCAGTGTATGCTCGAGGGTCCTCCTCCCTCCGTTGTCTTCGCGGGTACTATTTCTCCCATGGAAATCGATGTGTCCTAGAAGCTCTGATATCAAATATAGTTTCACCACTTGATTGAAGAATAAGCTTAATAAGAACTTGCTCTCTTATTAATAACTTAAGAAAATTACTCAAAACTCAAGACCTTTCAATCAATCACTAAAACTCTTAAGAGATGCTACAACTATGCAATCTCTTTTATATAAGAAACAACTAATTCCTAATCCTATTTGTAATAACACTTTAGATATATCCTAATCCATATAGAAAACCTTTTCCTAGATGGAGTTAGGATAACTTCTTCTTTAAGCTCATTTCAAGCTTACTCCAACAAAATAATAGGTCAAAACTGGTCAAACGGCCCTAAGGAAAGAAAGAAAAACGAAAAGCGATGGGCATTAATATACCTATATGAATTTCAGACGAAGACCACTCGGCGAATGCTTGCGAATGAATTAAATCCTCCGAAAGCAGACTGGAACTCAATGGATTGACGGCTGGTTAATGCCTAACGAGTTATAGACCCTGTTCGAAACTACGTAAGGCGTAAGTTAGACGACTGGTTAATGCCCAACGAGTTAGTGAAAAGTCAGAAATTAATCAGAAAGAAAACGGAAACTAGTTTTAAATATTTTATTATAATATATTTATATATACAAATATGTTTATAAATTAAATTAAAAAATTGAAATTATATGCTGTGGTCTAGTGGCGTGAGATGCTGTTGTCGCAAGTAAAGGTCAATTGTTCAATGCGCCACTAGTGCGTATTTAATTTTAGGCAAAAAAAATTTAGAAACATATAACTGAAGTCTACATGTTGGAGTTTTGTCATGAGAAATGTATATTATTAATCGATTTTAAAACAGAGCTTATAGATAGTATTGACATGAGAAATGTATATTATTAATCTGTTGAGTTTATTCAACTGTGATGAAAAAGAGATATGAGCCTACAAGTTAAATTAACAATAATTTGAGTACAGGTTAAATATGAAGAGGTTCAGATTCTTCTAGGTTTAGAATGGACCCATCTCCAACAGTTGATTTCTGTAATCTATCACTTGTTATTGTACTACGAATCCTCACTGTATATTTTTATCAGATTATTTCAGTGATCTACATCTACTACTCAGTTTAATTATTTAACCATATAGTTAGTATCGAACAGAAACCATGCACAAGATATATACCAAAATCTCTAAAAGACTTGTAACGCAATAATACAACCCACCTGATAACTCAAATCTTACAGTAACACATGTCATTACTACTCTTTTCACTAATATCTCCACAATACCTATCATCCTCTAGGTTTTATTGATCGGAATTTGAAAACAAAGGTGACATATTGAACATAGTACTCAACCTATTCAAGATGATTAAGCATTCACTTGATCTTCGCGTAGGACATGGCTGAATGTATCCCTTCCCTTTCCCTGAGGATCCTTCTTCCATCCTATGATTTCTTTAAACGTCTCTATGAACTTCTTCTTGTGTAGTCGTTTCCATTCCTAACAAAACCAAAATACAAAACCGCGATCCCATTGTTTTAGGCTGGAAAACTGAAAAATTCGAATTTAGCAAAAAACACGAATTTTACACCAAACACGTTTAATCATATCAAACTACATTATCTTAGCTATCATGAGTTAACAAAATGAGTTAAACCTCGAAATCCCATTCTCCGTCAAACGTCCTTTAAGCCTATTCCTGTTACTGAACATACCAAAAATCACCATCAAATCGCAGATCCATGCAGAGAGAATTATCATTCGAGGATTAAGAGAGAAACAAAGAGAAAAAAATTACAAGCCAGGGAGTGTGGCAGAGATGCTTTCAGGTGTACGTTCAAGCATGACACTAGTGACGTCAGGCTCCTGAAAGCTACCATACACGAAAACATTGTGAAGCTGCGTACCGGAGCTACTCATGTCTCCTCTGTTTTTTTCTTTTCGTCTGTTTATTCCCTCTTATATCAGAGATTTACTTTATAACATGAAGATAGAAAATCTTGAAAAGGAACACGAAGTCGGTGATACACGTGGTATGGATTCTCTTACGACAACCTCAGTTATCAAAAGTCCTTTTTTCTGTTATTTTCCTTTTTTGTCGGCAATTATGATACATATCTTAATTAAACTCTTATTCTAATGACAATAGTTATCTAATAACAACCTGCCGTAAAATAGACATTGACTAAGACTTTTTACTTGGAGATGTTTCATGTGCTAGATAAAAGTATAATAACAATACTCGAATTTTGAAAATTATCAATTTATAAAAACACATATTACACATATAATCAATCGATTTAAACATTTAAATTATGAGAAATAAAGGAGGAATAAAGTTCCTAGTTTTTAAATTGCTTTTCAAAATTAAGTTAAAAATTGATGGCCCAATTGATAAATATAAGGTCAAACGTTCAAACAGAAGAAGGTCTAGATTTGTTTTATACTTATTTTCTAGTCACGAAAATAATTTCAATCCGATTACTTATTGTAATTGCAGTATTAAAAGATTTAGAAAAAACTATCAAATTGATGTTAAAACATCCTTTATGAACAAAGATTTAGAAAAAAAAGATATACACAAAACAATTTGAAGGTTTTGTGATTCCGAGTCACGAATATAATTTTGTAAGTTCGTGAAGTCGTTGTATAAACTAAAACAAATTCCAAAACTGTGACACGGAAATTTTGGTGGTGTGATAATGTCAAATAATTTCACCATCAACGAATATGATATATCATTTATTTCAATAATATATATAATAATTTTTTTCTATTATTATGTTTGTACGTAAATGATATATTCATCATCAACAGCAATGAAGATATTAACCAACAAATCAAGAAAATAATTAATAGTCATTTTGATATAAAAGATATGGGTTTTGTGGATGTTATTTTTGATATTAAAATCCCAAGGATTTCTCTCAGAATCATTATCCTGAAACTCTGGTAGTCTCTCTAATGCACTTGACATTTACATATAGACAAAGCATGATCACAAGTGGAGTATACACATGTAATTAGAAGTCTTATGTACTTAACAAATTGTAGACGACTTGATCTATTGCAAGTGGTCAATGTATTAAGTCGCTACAAGATTAATCCCAAAGATTTCTAATCGAGTAACTTTCTTTCAGAATCGTTATCCTGAAGTTCTGGTAGACTCTTTACTGTACTTGACATTGACATATAGACGAAGCATGATCACAAGTAGAGTATATATAGGTAATTAGAAGTCTTATGTACTTAACAAATTGTAGACGACTTAATCTATCACAAGCGGTCAATGTATTAAATCGCTACAAAATTAATCCAGGTTATACACTGGAAAGTCAAAACAAGGGTGATAAATTATTTGCAATACGCCAAAAATTATGTGATGCACTAATGTAAAGAACAAACAGTCTTTGAAAGATATAGTGATGCAAAATTGATATCATACTCAAAGAACTCAAAATTCACAAGTGGATTTGTTTTTACGTTAGGAGGTATAATAATATCTGAAAATCTTCCAAACAAACTTTATTTGCCATATCAACCATGGAATATGAGTTCATCGCTTTTGACAAAGTAACATAGGAAGTAGAATGGCTTCGTAAATTTTTAGAAAATATTCTAATGTGGGAGAAACCACTCCTTTATGTACTCATACACTATATAGCCAATCATCTATAGATGGCACTTAGTACTCTATATAATGGTAAATCGCATCATATTAGACAACAACATAAGACTTTTAGACACTTATCTCAATGAATGTTATGTGGATTACATCAACTCAGCTGACAACATTGTGGACCCGGACCTGTTTACCAAAGACTTATCAAGAGATCAAGTATTGAATTCATATAAGGGAATGGGTATATTGCCTATGATTAAGAAGATCTTTGTTGGAAATCCCACTAACATGATTGGAGATCCCAAGATGTTGCTTCAAAGGGACAACTAAACTAGCAGAATTTGGCTAAAACACTGAGAATTACTCAAACGCTAAGATGAAATACAATGGTTCTTGTAAATATTTAAGGTAAAGCAATGACTTTTTAATGAGATAATATCATAAACTTTCATATATATGTATATAGAGTATAACATGATACTTTATGTGTATATGACAAGTACTAATAGTAATCACCTAGTGAGTGTAAAATAGGACCATTTCTAGGAGGATGAAGTTCATGTTATATTCTACAAGTTCACTCATGACAACCATGCAAGCTCACTGCCAAAATGAACACAATATAGAAATTAACTCTACGAGAATTAAATCAGGCAGGTATCTTCAAGGCTGGAATACACTAATACCTCAGATGCATTTAGTTTTTGTTTATAATTTAAAAAGTCTGTATATCTAGTCCATTATTAAGTCTAGTCAGTAGAGTTTGTCGGGTCTGCATAGCCTATCGAGTCTTCAAATATTTTGAGTAATTTTTATTCATGTTGGGATTGTTGAAACCAAATTTTTATAAGCCTCTGGACTGAAAAAATGTTATTAAATGTGAACAAAAATGTGAAAATATCTTTTGGCCTCCAAATAAAAATCCTATCACTTAAATGAAATCCAAGAATAAAACGTTCCAGATTAGTTATAACAAGAAGAATCATGTAGTAATGCCCGGCATCCACCACTAATGGGCCTCCCAATCCTGCTTATTCAGCATGTGGGCTTTATTTCATGTGACGCCCGATACGTTAAGGCAAATAAAACTTCCAGAAAAATCATGCTTTAACACAAATAAAACTTCCAGAAAACTCAGTCTTCTACTTAGTAAGTCTCGAGAGTATTTATACTACTTACAGCTTGTAAATTATATTTAGGTGTTGTGAAATTGTCTCATCAGAATTGTATTATGGAATTCAAAAGTTGCATAGAACCGTCACACATTACGAGCGAATTATTGAGTTAAGCAAAGTGATCAAATCTTGACTCCGTGAATTAATATTTCCTTTACGATTTCTTATACGTGATTTTCAGTCTTGATTTTTTCAGTTCTACACTCACATGATTTTTCTGGTCCACAATGACATTGATACAAATTTAAACGAAACAACATGCCACATGAATGTTTGATCTTTCTTAATGTTTTTAGATCTAGTTCTTCTTTGTACAGGAAATGTTGCCTCCCCTTCTGGACGCTAGTACCTCTAGTTTACTTAGTATATTCAAAAATTTACATGGATCCAATAAAACCTATCATCTTTGAGTATTCCACTGGATTTCATGCTTTAAATCTCAGGATATCTTCCATGGCAATCAAAGTATTTAAAATATCCACTCTCCATTATCATGTATTGATGTAAAAGAATTTAGCCTCAGGTTTTAAAACCCTATAAACCTATTGCAAGTGCACAAATGAAGTAGTATTCCAGGGGTTGAATCCAAAGAGACCAATGGTTACACTATGGATATTTCAGAGTGAAATAAATTAGCTAAGACAAAGCGATTTGGTTGATGAGTTATGTAATGAAAACAAATAAATAGTAGGGATGAATACAATGTAAAAATCACAAATATAAAGTGCTAGGTCTATGGTGATTGATATACTATGGAATTTACCAGTTTTCAGTGATAGTATAAGTTCTTTTTACAGTCCATTTATTGTGTTAGGAGCCTATTTTATAGTCTTTTCAGATCCATGTATGTTATAGAGCATTATGGAGATTATGGAGCATTCTAGAGCTTAAGGATGAGGAAACTCGTAATTGTTCAAGAAATCAAAGTTAGAGCCGAGATTTAGAGGAATTGTCAATCAATACTGCATACTTAGTGTCGCTCGACACCAATGCGAGAACACGGGCCCGACTTATTTCAAAACCAACTCAAGCCTAGAAGATCCACATATTCCAAAATACCATTGGTTGACTTTATACCTACTATCTATAGGTTTTGTCATTGTTTAGGCAAGTTACGACCTTACACATCTTACCACACCATAATATTTGGGGCTTTTTATTTAGTAGATTTTGGAGAGAAGCTCAAGCACTCGTTAAGAGATTTTGTATTGGAACCCCAGTTTTTCTACCTTATTCAATTTATGCATTCTTGTCAAGACTATTTTTATTCTTGCTTTAATTAAGTCTGAGTAGTTATGTTTGTTAGTGTTAGGGTTTATTAGGGCTTAAGCTGAATTACTGAAACATAGAACTGCTAGGGTGAATTATTAGGATCTTTCATCATAATTAGACTTACTGCTTGTACTCTAGAGTAGCTAACTAAAACTTTGAACTTGGGATAATTGAAACCTACAGAGTAGGTTCCTTACCTGATAATAATCATGCTGAGCAAGGTTGATAGGTGTATGCAAGAGCTGGTTTAGTTAACCTAGTAAACATATTGTTAGAAGTTACCTAAAGAAGTATTGATCGACACTCGTTCCTTGTTCATAAAAAAGAGCTGGAACATATGACTTAGTCATCTAATTAGAATCAAAGCAGGAGCTAGATATATTAGTATTCCATTCGAGTTGTAGGACATTTTTCACACACCCTTAGCTTTTATACATCAAAATTCTGATTTCCAGAAACCCTAAGCCTAGCTATTTTCTCATATATCTTAAAATTGTTGGGGTCAAAATCGGTAATTTTGAAATAATGTCCAATATCGCTAAGCTGCTTTCTAGCAAAAGAAAAACCATCATTCGAGAAACTTGCTCGAGATAATTTCAAAGAAGTTATCGGAGAAAGACGTTTGAGGAATAAACTTTGAAGCGGAGAAAGCATATGAGATCACGTACAGAGAAAAAACTCTCGCCTTAATGGCAAGACCACGTACAAATACATCTCGCCCTAAGGAAAAAAACAAACGACTCAAACAAATCGGTCTCGCCATAAGGGAAAAACCATTTTGAACCAATTAGTCTCGCCCTAAAGGCGAGACCGTTTCAAACCAATTCGTCTCGCCCTAAAGACGCGACCTATACAAACCAATCCGTCTTGCCCTAAGGGCGAGACCAATTCTAACCAATCCGTCTCACCCTAAGTGCGAGACTGATTTGAACCAATCCGCCTCAACCTAAGGGCGAGACCTATTCAAACCTATCTTTTTTGCCCTAAGGATGAGGCAAATTTGAACAAATCCATCTTGCCCTAAGGGCGACACAGGACCGAAACAATCCATCTCGCCCTAAGGGCAAGACCAGACTGATACAATCCATCAAACCCTGCCGTACTCAACAAAATCAGAAAACTAGTCGCGACTTTTCTCCATAGGAAGAGAACCAAAACAAGCTCGCGATTTTTCTGCCTAAACAGAAAGGGCAACGAGAAATTCTATCAAACCCCATAAAATTCATCTCCTTACCGAGTTGGAGAAATATCGAGGCGTACGGGTTCAACCAAAAGTCGTTTTCCAAAAACTTTTCGGAAAAATAAAACTTGGTGAAACTCTAGATTACTCGTGGAAAAATGAAGGACAACAAATCGGGTTCACAACCCCTTGTTGTATTTCTTCCGAAATTTTTTTGATGAAGCAAAGTTGATTTCTATTGAATCACTCGAAACCTAATACGGCTGACAAAGAATAAATTAAGCTAAATGGGTGATTGTATCCATCACTGCTAAAACATTTTTTTGAAATCTAATATTACATAAAAAATCAAGCGTCGCTTCGATAGTAACATATTCAGCAAATTTTTGATATTTGTCTATTAAGCTTACTTCGGAAAAAATACTCAAAACTCCCTGGGATCGATCCTACGAACAAGAGAAAATTTCTGATTAAGTTTTAGTCGCAATAATTAAGCTCATCGCAGCCAGAGTTTCTGATACTAAAACCCATAAACTAAATTTGCGGAACAGCCGCGAAACATGTGTTTTTCTGAAAAACGGCTCTCATGCAGCCAAACTCGATAACATTTTACGGAATAACTTTCATAAAATTATGCTTGACAACATTTCACAAGAGAACTTCCGTAAAATTGAACTCAACGGCATTTTATGAAACAGTTTTGGTAAAATTAAACTCAAATACGTTTAACAAAACACCTTTCACAAAATTAAACTCGAATTTTTTTTACAAAACAGCTTTCGTAAAATTAACTAGACAACAGTTTGCGGAATAACTTTCATAAAATGAAGCTCGGCAACATTATATGAAACAGCTTTCATAAAATTAATCTCGACAATATTTTATTGAACATCGTTCGTAAAGTAAAACGAGGTAGTAACGACTCTCGTAAACCAAAGCAATCCGACAACCTTCGGAAAATCAAACAAAGATCATACAAAAAGACTCTCGGATAAGGAAAGAGATGGAGCAAAAGCTGAGAAGTGAACAAGATCGGTGTCATTCAAAACGACTTCGCAATACGAAAAAGTGAATGAGGAAAACATATTCCTCGTTCGCCAAATCCACGAGTAATTTGCGCGAAACACTCTCCATTTAGTTCTACGGGAAGCCATTCTCACAATATTTTCACGAAAATCATTTGTATAGTCCAATCGAGTCATAATAAAGCAACTTTTGGAAGAAAACATAACAGGTCTTGTTAAGAACTGTCATAGATAATTTTTGTATAACAAAAAACGAAGCTCCCTGCAGGTCGCTGACTTCTTCCTTTCACTTCCCTCGGTTACATCCGAGCAGGAAATAACCCTGCAACTGACTCCGCACGAGCCATTTGTTGAGCCTTTTAATCTTTGTCTCCCTCAGATAAAAAGGAAACAGTTTTCATAGAACTAAAGGAAACATTATACGAAACATTCATCAAATAACTGAAACCTAAAGTGGAGAATCATTTTCTACGACCATGGGCCATCTTAAAACAGAAAATTCCGGCATACTTTCCCTATAAATCTTGACAAACACTATTTGGCCCTGGCCAACTACGCCTCCCCATAAATCCCGAACTAGAATTTGGTATCCCCTTTAAAGACAATCATAAATTAGCATGACCTTAATGTTAACACGAAAGTGTCATGGTCTTATCCTTTACCAACAAAGCCCTCGTCTATGGGGCCGAACACAACCTTTATGCCAAGCCAAAATATTTGAGCGACCACCGCCCCATCTGATTTCTTAACGGCTAAACGACAATCCAAAATTTGTCTTTTAACGCCAAGTATTGATTACGCAAATAACTATCGTATACCCCAGAAAGGGAAGTCATATGATAAAGTTTTCATAACAAAACGAAGTCCTAACAGCAAAACGCTTAACGGAAAATTTGAGCTTATCGACAGGGAAGGAAGACGCTTCTTCCCAGGAACAAATTTATGCGACCCCTCGGTCCTAATTCCTTGATCACAAATTGAACAATTTGGCATCCAAACAGAAAAAAAAAACAGTTTTGGCTGCGAACATCTGCAAACAAACCAAAACGTTTCTCTACCGCAAAACATCTCCAAGCCCGTGAGCATTTCAAGCATGAAATGAGGCATACGAGAGAAAAACCAAATTTCAGCATTGCGAGACGTCGCAAACGCTTGAAGAACCATTTTCCGACTAAAATACTTTCCTCGATGAAATCACCATCTTTGAAACTCAAAACAGTCAAACGCACTAACACCTCTAAACGGAAACACTTATCATTTTGTTGTTGCTGATAAAAAAACAAAGTCTAACGTCCTAAACAGACTTAGCCATCCCCAGAGGTATATGCTCTCGTAGAAGGATAAGATAGCGTGTTATACAAGAAATCCGAAATTTTAAATCGGTATGAATCATGTTAAAATCGCAACAGGTAAACCAAAAGCCGATTAGTCGTCGCAAAACCTTAAATCGAGAGTAAACCTAGGTTTTTTCCTAAACCCATCACACTGGTCTCTTACATCTCAAAGGCATAGTATCAAAACCCTGATACGAGATTCCAAAATTTGTTTACTCATTTATATTTGCGCGTTTATGAGTCTTTGCGAACTAAAAAACTTAGAGTACTCTCATCTTGCACAACGACATATATGGTGATTGTCTGAGCGACAAGAATGAAATGAAAACTCACGTCATATCCCTCTAACTCCGTAAAATGGTAGTTTTCTTGATTTGTAAAATCATAGTTTTATAGATTCGAGCAAAATATTCATTAAAAAGCCGCAATGCGGCAGGGATTCGAAGCCACCACTATCAGTCCCAAAACATAAATATGGCTACATTTGGCCAAAGAAAACAGCCTATGAGGCTAGTCCTGAGGCCAACACAGGTCAAATATAAAATGCCATCGGAAGCAACATGCTTGAAAGTCTCTACATGACACAGAACCAGACCATAAAGGTCTCGCTGGAAAACAGGTCATAAAAATCTTAACTTCAAGATGAACTACGAAAGGCTTGATCCCTTTGACAAGGGTACGTAGACAGCCTTCATAAGCCACAGCCCCAATCTTACCACATTCTATTCTCACGAGGAATAAAGAATAAAAACCCAACACCTTATAAGAATATGAGGATGAGATTAATCTCTGCAATAAAATGATCTCGACAAAAGTTTTTGAGAGAAAAAGGAAAAAAATTCCTAGCCGTAGATTCCAATTAAAAACATGACTCGCCTGCAAGAATCATGCTTGAAACTTGCAAGCTAGGGGGCTAACTATTGGGATCAAAAACAGTAATCTCGAAATCAACGTCTAAGATTGCTACTCATAGGGAATCCTCTTGAAAAAATTTCGGAAAGGACCGAAGTAGAATTCTTCAAAGTATCAAAAGGCTTCGCCCTCGTCCAACTCATTGAATGGCGAGTAAAACGGACCACATCCGACTCGCCATATTGCGCGTAGGACAGACCTGGTCCAACTCGCCGTATGGCGAGTGGGATGAACCCCGCCCAGCTCATTGTATAGCAAGCGGGATGAACCAAGCCCAGCTCGCCATATGGTGAGCAGGAAGATCCGAGCCCAACATGCCATATGGCGAGCAGGACGATCGAGCCCAGCTTGCCATACGGCAAGCATGACGATCTGCGCACAGCTCACCATATGTCAAGCGGGACGATCTGAGCCCAGCTCGCCATATGGCGAGCGGGATGATCCGCGCCAAGATTGCCATTTGGCGAATGGGAAGATCCGATCCCAGCTCGCCATACGGAGACTTAGGTGACCTATTTCCAGCTTGCTATATGGAAAGTTGGGCGACCTGTCTCCAGCTCGCCATATGGCGAGTTGGACGACCCTTCTCCATCTCTCTATACAGCGAGTGGGACAGACCATACAGCGGGCAGCTCTCCTCCTTTGGTCCTTGACTGAACTGTCTCTTGTGTCATCTCGATTGGATTTACCGTTGAAACCTTACGATTAAAACTGCGAAGACTTGTTTTCTCGTATAAGTTCAAATCAATCGTATAAAACGGCAACGGTTAACTTAAACACCATCGCTTCCTCGAATATACGATTGATTTTAAAAAAATTCATAGAACCAGTGTCGTACCGAAGGTTATTTCTCAAAGAAATCGTAAAAACACTTAAGTCGGAAAACAGCCTAAAAGGTTTAAAATGCGTCTAAAGCCCACTTACAATTTTAGACGATAATGAGCCCAATACTACTATGACGGCCTATCTTTTATTCACAGGAGAAGATAATGTTAAGTTTCCAAGGATAATTACAAAGATAGGGAAAATGGAATATTTCCGCGAAGAGATAAATTTGGGCCTAAAGGCAAAAGAGGAAAAGGGCGATCGACGTTCAAGACATATATAAGGGGGGCTAAATCAAGGAGAACGATGACGATTTTGAGCTCTAAAAACTCTCTGCACTTAGAAATCTTAGGATTTGTTCTCGACAAATTTGGTTTCTATTACTGGCACTCGATTACTAGACGAACTCGCCCAGGCAGTTCAATCTCTTGTTCCACTCTTTTAATTGAACTACGTTCGGCTTGATCCTCGAAAGGGGTACATAGGCAGCCTTTCATAAGGTCCTCTGAAATCTTTAAAACCTTTTCCTTCTTTTTTGTTTTTTTGTTTATCGCTAAGCGAGTTGCGGCCACATAGTTTTTTCTCGACATAGGTGGTAGTGCTAGCAAACTTAGTCTCGTTTTACTACTTATGTTATACTATTTTCTTTGTAATCTTGTTTCCAGACAAGCTTCATGTATGCTTTTATCTCTGGAACGCTCATACACAAATTTGAAATAAAGATCTAAATTTTCTAAACTCGCTTTATTATTTTTACATATTTTCTGCATTTATTTGGTTTCTTGTCGTTGGCTCTCGCATAGAATCCGGACCCCAAGAAAATTAGGGTTTTCTTTGCTTTCCTCCGTTCACTAAAATCGATGGTGCGAATTTCGGTTTCCACAAAAACTAAGATGTGTGAATACTCTGAAGACTACACACTTTGCAAAATTTTCTCCCACACTCTCTATGAGAATGCATCTACCTGGCTCAATCAACTGCAGCAAGGATCTCTAACCTGCTGGGAGGACATTGAAAGAACTTTCCTTTACAAATTTATTGATGATGTTGCAGCAGCTCAAGAAAGATAAATTAATGATAAGTGAGACAGGCTCGTTAAAAGCTGGCCATCCACAGTATGGCAAAGGGTGATGAACATCATGGATCTAGAGAGCTGAGCAGAGCATACAAAGCTGATATTGGTGATCCAACCTCAGTATTGATCTACAGCAACCTCTGTTGTCGGTCGACACCTTTGAAGTCTCTTAAAGATCGAGTTGTTCTCACGACATTGTAGATTTGAAACTGAAGCCTGATCTATCAACACACCTTAAGAGCACCGATATATCAAGCAACTATCTTGCTATAGATGTAAATAGAGAAATAACTATGGAAGATTTCTTGGAGGTAGAAGATGTCTTGGAGCTAGAGAATGTGGAACAGCCTGAAATTTTGGAATTTTGACAGAGAAGTCACTATGGAAGACTTTTGGATCTAGAAGAATGCTTGAATATTTGGTTCATAATTCAACACTGAAGCTTGACATCGATCAGCACCCTACATGAAAAGATTTGGAGACTTACCAAAAGTTAGCGTCGATCGACACCCCCTAAATATGGATCGACACCCATTGTTGGACGAACTGCCATGGTACATGATTGAACCAGGACTGATCGAGAAGAAAATGCACAAGTCCTAGGCCTCATACCTTGCTGTCTCAGAACATCTGCAACCACCTATATGCACCTGAGAGGATGTTGGTTTTCACAAAAAAAAGTGAAGAGGATACATGACCCTGTGAAGTTTGTGGTTCCCAACGCTGTTTTTGAACTTGAATTTCCTATCCCACCAGATAGAAGTGTGCATTTGGGTCCCTACATTGGGGTATTTGATGCATATTTATGAAGTAGCTTCTTTGGGAGGATTGAGATATAAAAGTGATGTTGAGCGAGTTCCATCGGTAGCAGTATCAAACGACACCAACTCTATATCGATCGACACTCGTCACGTATTAGGGAAGAAGGAGTTTGAAGTGTTACAAAATCTTTTTGATGTAGGCACCACCGCGAGATCAGACAAGTATGTGGGAATGAACATGAAGAATTGGAAGAAGAGAAAAATGACCAAGGGCGGTCCTCAGTTGTATTGATTCCTCACTTCTCATATGGTGTCAGGAAATACAGAGTGTGCAGCTAATGCTTCTCACAACCTTTTGCAAAGGTTCGAGCACTCCTTATTTTTGAGATAATAAACAAAGGAGAAGAGTCTATGGATGCTTTCACAAGCAGTGTGCTGAAACTAAAAAACTAGATATTGAGACTTGTTTTGGAGCAAGTTCTCATTCTCATCTAGATTGAAACATATATCCAAAAGTCAAGCTAAAGACTAAAAATAAGCGTTGAGTAGGAGGCAACCCACTGTGAGGTAAGTTTATATTTTATTTAATTTTCATTTAATACTGATTTTCGCGTTTATTTATTTCGGGAAGAAGATGATGAACAGTGATGACACTGAAGCAGCATCAAACGACATTGTAGTAGCGTTGAACGACACTGTAGCAGCATTGAGTGACACTGTAGCAGCATTGAGTGACACTGTAGCAGCATTGAGTGACACTGTTCATCAGGGAAAAAAAGATAAAAATAAAAATAAAAAACAAAGGAAGAGGTGTTGATATACCAGCATCGGCTGACGACTGGCCACTGTCGGTCGACACCACTTTACAAGAGCATTGTGCAGCACCTGATCAATGTCGATCGACGCTCATCACAGATGGCAGGTATAACTCGTTTTTCCTTGTTAAATTTTTACATATGGTTTATTTATCTCATCAATCTTAGACTGTATAACACTGAGACAATGTTGTTTAAGTGTAAGGGAGGTATTACTAATCTTGTGTTTTATTTTGAGTTATAGAATCAAAAAGGGGATGATGAACTTTATCAATTTTTACTTATTATCTAACCACTATCTAGCACCATTGTTTGAGGTTATTGACTGCAGGGTGTACTGAATGGAAACACAAAAGCTCATCACCTGCCAATAACATCCATGCTAGTTGATAAATTCTGAAGGAGCTAAAGCTGGCTTCCAGCCTTAATCAACTTAACTTGCTTGTTTTGGGGTTTTATATAAATTGGATTGTATTCCTCTTGCAAGTTTGGAAAGTAAAAGTTTGTGTGTTTCTGGTTCCTCTCTCACCTCTCTTTTGCATCTAAAAAGAAAAGATTGAGATGATTTCCTACAATTTAGAGGGATAGGAAAATTTCTTTCGGTCCCATTATTCTACTTCAAAGAAATGATCACACAAACTTAGAAGAGAGGGGTAGGAAAATTTTCTATGATCCCATTAGTTTCCTACACTTTGTCAAATAAAGAAGAAAAAAAGATGAACAAGAAAGACTGCAACAGCGTCAATGTTCATTAGAATAATAATATAAAAAAATCAGAAGCTGAATATCTTACTATTGTATTCGAGTTCTAGGATCAAACCCTTAGCATCCATAGATTTGAGTTTTGATAACCTGAATGAAACCTTATGTCTAGCACCTTATCCAATTTGTTTACAAACTATCTTTTATTTGCTGCTTTATTTATTGCTTTATATTATTTTACCTAGCTTAATCTGAAATCCAAGTCTATTAAGTGAAATAACGGGTAACTGTGGATTTGATCCCTAAGTACTGCAATTGATCATTTATTTGAGAGAGTTGCTCTAAGGGTAATTTGAGCACATTCCCGTTCTTAGCCACAGCCGGCTGGATCATTGATATTAGGAAAGGGTGTATATGTCTGAACATGGGAGATCTGCTGATGAATTTTGACATGGAAAAGTTAGTCAATAGACCCATGATCAATGGACAACCTTCTTGGTAGATCATCTGACTGAACTAGCTGAATAATCATTCATGGATTGTGTTCTACGAACTCCTTGGAAAGAGCTCTCACAACCTTTGGATGCGATATTTTCAGTATAGATGACCGAGCTGCTGAGTATGCTAGACTAATGAATGCTAGTGAGAAGGTAATGCAGATTGACGCTAAGGGATAAATCAAAATTCCGCCCAGTGTCGATCGATGCTCTAGCAGTAGCGATCAACACCACCACATATCAAACAGGTAAAGTTCAGGAAAATCTCCAAAAATTGAACTAAAGCAACTTCCAGCTGGACTTAAATATGCCTTCCTTTACGATGTTGCTAAATCTCTACGTTATTGTTAATGCTAACTTGACTAGCGGGGAACTAACTTTATTGCTAAACAAGTTTTGTAAGCATCACAAGGCTCTTGGATATTCTCTCGACGACATTCAAGGTATCTCGCCCGATTTATGAATACATAGGATACACTTAGAAGACGAGTCAAAGTCATATATTGAGCATCAAAGGAGACTGAATCTGAATCTGAAAGAGGTGGTGAAGAACGAGATTATGAAACTTCTGGAAGCAAGAATTATATATCCAATTTCAGACAGCAACTGGGTCAGTCCGGTACATGTGGTTCCTAAGAAAGGAAGGATTACAGTGGTAAAGAATGATAAAGAAGAGTTGATCCATATGAGGATTGTTAATGGGCACAGGATTTGCATAGACTATAGGAAGGTGAACGCTGCTACAAGAAAAGATCATTTCATTCTACCTTCATATATCAGATGTTGGAAAGGGTTGCCAACCACCACTACTACTGTTTTCTCGATGTGTATTTAAGATTTTTCCAAATTCTTATCCATCCGGATGATTAAAAAAAAGACCACTTTCACTTGTCCATATGGTATGTTCGCATACCGCAGGATGCCTTTTGGACTTTGTAACGCTCCTACTACCTTCTAGAGGTATCCATCTTCACAGATATGATTGAAGATTTCATAGAAGTCTTTATGGATGATTTCTCTGTGTATGGATCCAATTTTACATCATGCCTCAACAACTTGTGCAAGGTATTAACAAGATGATAGGAGAATAATCTTGTCCTGAATGGGGAGAAATGTCACTTTATGGTCATAATGGAATTGTTCTGGGACACAGGGTTTCAGCAGCCGGAATTGAGGTGGACAGAGCTAAAATCGAGGTGATGACAGGCTTTCCAGTGTGAAAGATGTAAAAAGTTTTCTGGGACATGTTGGATTCTACAGGATATTTATAAAAATTTTTAGCAAAATAGCTAGACCCCTTACAGCTCTCCTATTCAAAGAAGTCAAATTCGACTTCACTCTAGAGTGCTTAAAACGTTTTGAGGAGATGAAGTCAGCTCTAGTGACTGCTCCGACTGTGCAAGCTCCAGATTGGAGTTTTACCTTTTGAAATAATGTGCGACGCAAGTTATTTTTTGTAGGAGCAATACTAGAGCAGAAAAAGACAAAAGCTTCATGATGTCTACTATAATAGTAGGACACTCGATGATGCACAACAAAATTATACAACAACAGAAAATAAGTTACTAGTTGTCGTATTTTCTTTTGAGAAATTTCACCTTACTTGGTAGTCTCTAAAGGTGTTTTCCACACTGACCACGCCGCCTTGAAGTACTTGATGCAGAAGAAAGATGCAAAATCAATACTTTTGAGATGGATTATGCTCTTGCAATAATTTCATATTGAAATCAAGGATAAAAAGGGAGTAGAAAACAGAGTTGTCGATCATTTCTCATGAATTAGAGTTGAAGGTGACGTCCCTATTGATGATTTCCTATCCACTGAAAGCGTCTACAATATGGAGTCAGCGTTTATTGGTAGTGTACGTATGACATATGAGGGAGTGTCCATTGATACTCATGAAGCAGCGATCGACACCTCAGAAGAAAATCACACATACCCACATAAGGAAGTGACGATCAATATAGATATAAATGTCGCTTAACAACTTACGCAAAGCAAACTGGATTCTCCTTGAGGTAGAAGTTCAATTTGGGGTGTGTGCGTTGACCCCGCAGCCAGTTCAGATAGGCCTTGGTATGCCGACATAGTGAACTATCTTGCTGCTGATGTAGAGACAGAAACATTTAAAGGATATAACAAGAAGAAGTTTCTAAGAGAGATCCGAATATATCACTGGAACGAGCCTTATCTCTATAAATATTGTTCTGACGGTATATACAAGCGTTGCGTTGCAGAATCTGAAGTTCAAAACATCCTATTTCACTTCCATGGATCCGATTATGATGAGCATTTTGCAAGTTTCAAGACAGTGTCTAAAATTCTTCAAGGAGGATTCTGGTGGCCTACCATGTTTTGAGATGCTCAGTCCTACATAGCATAGTGTGATCCATGTCAGAGAAGAGGAAAAATCAGCAACAGGCACAAAATGCAGCAGAATTTCATACTTGAAGTGGCAGTGTTTGATTGTTGGGGCATCAACTTTATGGTCCCTTTACCTTCTTTATTCGAAATAAATACATCTTTGTTGTTGTTGACTATGTATCTAAGTGGGTGGAAGCAATGACAACTCCGAAAACTGATGCTGATGTAGTCATAAAACTTTTTAAAAGCATCATTTTCCCTAGATTTGGACTTCCTCGAGTAGTCATAAGAGATAAAGATACTCACTTCATCAAAAAAAAGTTTTCAAGAAAATACTTAAGAAGCACATAGTTCACCATTGAGTGGCTACACCTTACCATCCCCAGACAAGCGGACACATAGAAATCTCCAACCGTCAGAGCAAGGAAATTCTAGAAAAGACAGTTGGGAAGACAAGAAAAGATTGGTCTACAAAGTTGGATGACGCACTTTAGGCTTACAGAACCGCATTTAAAACACCTCTTGGGACTACACCATTTCACCTACTTTATGGAAAGGCATGTCATCTCCCAGTGGAATTAGGATAAAAAGCAGCATGGGCTGTTAAGATGACAAATTTTGACATCAAAACTGCTAGAGAAAGAAGATTGATACAGCTGAATGAGTTAGATGAGATAAGACATCATGCTTATGAGAACTCAAAGTTGTACAAGGAAAGAACAAAATCTTATCACAATAAAAAGATTATCTCTAGACATTTCGAACCAAATGACCAGGTGCTTCTATACAATTCTCGTTTAACACTATTCCATGGAAAATTATGTTTGCATTGGTCAGGCCCCTTTACCATCAAAGAAGTCAGACCCTATGAAGCCATTGTCCTAATTATCTCAAAGGGAGATGAGTTCATAGTAAATAGACAAAGAATAAAACACTTTGGGTTGAAGGCAGAAATACCAGACAATCAAATTATGCGTCTGGGTTAGCCAACTACTAATTGACTTGGCATATCAGTCGAGCTAACAACGTAAAACAAGCACTGAGTGGAGAAAACCCACTGCTTAGGTAATTTCTTATCATTCTATAAAAAATAAAATAAAAGTCTTAGGAATACAATGGATATACCAGCAGTGATCGATCGACAACCGTCTGGTGTCGCTTGACATAGTGTCACGAGTATTGATTGCTAATTTATTGTGTCAATCGACACTCCTATCAGAAGGAAGGTACATCCATTTTTCCAAGTTAATTTTTCTCTTATGATTTATTTCTTCACCAACCTTAGATTGTATAATACTAGGACAGTATTGTTTAAGTCTGGGAGATATAGTTACTGATATAGTGTTTTATTTTGAATTAGTTTTTATTTTTTATTTAGTTTGACAGAGTCAAGAAAGGGACAATGAACTTTTTCAATTTTACTTATTATCTAACCACTCTGTAGCACCATTCGTTAAGGTTATTGACTGTAGGGTGTACTGAATGGAAACACCAAAGCTCACCTGCTAGTAATATCCACACCTGCTGAGAAAATCTGAAGGAACTAAAGCTTACTTACAACCTTAATCAACATCAATTGCTTGTTTTGGGGCTTGGTATACATTGGATCAGACTCTTGTTGCGAGTCTGAAAGGTAAAAGTCTGTGTGTTTCTGGTTCCCCTCTCACCTCTCTTCGGCATCTAAAAAAGAAAAAAATGAGATGATTTCCTGAGATGCGGTGGGGTATGAAAATTTCCTATGACCCCACTATTTTAAATCGATGGAATGATCACACAAGCTGGAAATGAGGGGTGGGAAAAATTTCTATGACTCCATTATTCACCTACACTTTACAAAATTAAAAAAAAAAACGAAAATGAAAAAAAATAAAATATAAAGATTCAGAGAAGAGAAAAGAAAAGAGAGAGGAAGGGGATCAGAAAAGACTACATGTGGTCCAGATACTTTCCTGAGTTGAGTTCATGTGTTCAGTGATCAATAATCCCAAGATTTAGGCTACACATTTATTTGCCAAAATGAGACCAGTCGAGGGCTAAGTTGTTGGCTGAATGGTATGGTTGCTAAGCTAGGGTTCAATACATGGAAGTGTCTCCAAAGTTGGCACCAATTTAATATGGCATGTAATATGGCAGAGGTGATAGTAGTAGTTTAAAAGATATGTGAATCCCAGGGTTTTCAAACCTCTTTCACATGACTATTCTAGACAAATCGACCGGTTCAAACAAAGATCTATTGATCCGTTATTGTACACACCCAATGACCCTCTCTTTTTTAATTTTACACCTACAAAACTAAAACGATACCAAAATTCAAAGTGCAAAATGAAATATGAAAGAAATATTTACACTTACCAGTGGGTTACCTCCCACGAAGCTCTTGTTTAAAGTCATTAACTCGACTTTGGCACCCTCTTAGCTAGAACAGTTCACCAAGAGAGACAGCTTCTCCTTAGGGGATCTCTAAATAGGAGAGATATGGCTTTAGGCGCTGACCATTAACCACAAATTCACCACCATCATGATTCCACAACACAATTGCACCTTAAGGCTTCACCTCTTTGATTATGAATGGACCAGACCATCGAGACCTAAACTTTCCATGAAACAACTTCAGGCGAAAGTTGAAGAGTAGAACCTGATCGTTGGCAGAAGATGTTCTTGGAATGATTTTTGTGTCATGATAAGCCTTAGTGTGTTCCTTGTAGATCTTGGAGTTTTCAAAAGCCAAAATTTTGAAAGTCATCTAGCTCATCGAGTTAATCATCCTTCTCTTAACTGCATATTTTATGTCGAAGTTCATTTGCTTAACTGCACAAGCTGCTTTGCACTCTAACTCCACTGGAAGGTGACACGGTTTTCCCTAAACAAGATGGAATGAAGTTGTGCCAATAAGAGCCTTATAAGCTGTTTTGTATCCCCATAAAGCATCATCATGCTTAGTTGAACAATATTTTCAAGTTGTTCCAATTTTTTCTGCACGATGGTTTTGATCTCTCTGTTGGAAATTTCAATATGTCCACTTGTCTGAGGATGGTATGTAGTGGTCACCTTGTATTTCACACCATTTTTCTTGAGAAGATTCTCAAATACCTTGTTGATGAATTGGGATCCACTCTAGCATCAAGATAAAGTTCTGAGGCATCATGTTTCTCTTGCTGATATTTTCTTGACTCTGACACGCATCACACTTAAAGACAAAGGAATGGGCATCATTAAACATTTCAGGCCACCAAAAACCAGCCTGCAAAATCTTTAAATCAGTCTTACTCGTAGCAAAGTGTCCAGCGTAATTGGATCATGGCAGTGGAAAAGGATACATGGAATATCTTCCTCAGTGACACACCTTCTGAAAATATTGTTAGCACAACGCTTATTAAGAAATGGCCCATCCCAGAAGTAGTGCATAATGTCTTTTAAGAACTTCTACTTATCATTCCCAGAAAACTTGAGAGGCTCTTGATCTGCAGTTAGGTAGTTGGCGATTTCTGAAAATTAAGGCACCTTTGGAACGCTTGCTTCTTTGACAGGCACATACCTATCATTGTACTGGATGCTCACTGCATAAACAGTTTCCACATGAAGAGTATCAGGCAAAGTTAACTCTTCTTCCACTCTTTGTATAAACAAGTTGTTTGCAAATCTATTTTCAATCCCCTTTTTGTCTTTAATCACAAGGTCAAATTCCTACAGCAAGAGAATCCATCGCAACAAACTTAGTTTTTCATCCTTCTTTGAGAGCAAATATATCAATGCAGCATGGTCAGTGTGAACTATGACCTTAGACCTAACAAGATAGGATCTAAATTTCTCAAAAGCACACCCAATGGCAGAAGTTACTTCTCAGTAGTGGCATAGTTGCATTGTGCATCATCAAGTGTCTTGTCCACATAGTAGTTGACATGAAGCTTCTTCTCTTTTCACTATCCCAAGACAGCTCATACAGTGTAATCATTGGCATCACATATCCCTTTGATTGAATAAGGTGGATGTAGACTCGTCATCACCTTGATCTTAGCCTTATCAACCTCTATTCCCTTTTTGGATATCTTATGCTCAAGAATGATGCCATCTCTGACCATGAAGTGACACTTTTCCCAGTTCATAACCAGATCCTTTTCTTTGAACCGCGTAAGTACCTTGAACAGATTAGAAAGACAAACAGAAAATAAAGATCCATAGACAGAGATATCATCCATGAATACTTCCATTATATCCTCAATCATGTCAGTGAAAATTTACATCATACACCGCTGGAACATGGCAGGTGAAATGCCCAAACCGAATGGCATTCTAAGATAAGAAAAAGTGCCATAAGGACATGTGAATGTGGTTTTCTCCTGGTCATTTGGATGAATCGTGATATACTATGAATTTTACCAGTTTTAGCCATATTATAAGTATTTTATAGAGTCTATTATATGTGTTTGGAGTATGTTTTGGAGTCTTTTCAGGTTCAGGTACGATTGGGAAACTTTGGAAATTCTAGAGCTATTTGAGGTGCACAGCTGAATAGATCCGTCATAAGTTTAGCTATATATGGAGGACTTCCATCGGTGAGATTGAGCGCATCTCTTGAAACAAGATATAGCATTGCATTAGGTTTCCAATGTCACTAGTTTGAAGTCAATCAGGATTCTGGATCAAATGTTATGATTGTTTTACTGAAGTGTGGTCCATCTTACACTCAAAAAGGAAGCAGTCGAGAATGAACTAGGGTCGACCGACACCACTTGAGTGTCGATTGACACTTCCCCAAATTCAGGCATGACGAGTTTTAGTGAGATCCAAGAATTACAGTTTTGGCCCAGACTTTTTCCTTATTTCCAAAGAGCCTAGAATGTGTTTTGAACCCTATATTATGTTTTCTAAACCATTGTTAACGGTTACTGTGACAACCCGTCCCGTGGACCCCAGATTTCACAGCGCTGCAGCACCGACCCTAACCCCTCACCGTGAGAGGAAACGCCTTCACATCCACTAGTAGGTTATTGATGCGCTTGGCGTTACTCGAACTCAAGGCCTCATCCTTTAACAGCCTTCTCAGGACAAGCTGTCACCAATTGAGCTGTAGTTCAATTGGTGACAGCTTGTCTTGTGAGGAGGTTGTTAAAGGGTGAGGTCCTAGGTTCGAGGCGCACCAACAACCTAATTATGGGGTTAGTGAGAACTCATAAGGGAGGGGTTGAGGTCGATGCGCTGCAGCGCTGTAAACCTGGGGTCCGAGTGAGCGGGACAGGTTGTCACAGTTACGCTTCATATTGTTCTAGAGTAGGGAGAACTTAGGATTTGAGAGAGAGACAAAGATTTGAACAACTTCTGAGAGAAGATCGTGAACTCTCTTGTTTCTCTACTCTATTTTCTTACTTATCTTATGCAATTTACTCATACTATTATTATGTTTTCCATGATCATGTATGAGTAGTTCTATTGTCTTTTGCTGGTTGAGCATCAACTATTGCATCATCAACTTAAGCTTAGAATTTTGAGCAACTGGAACCAATTTTTTGGCAGCTTGTAGTGGTGATGGGTTCTTGGGCTGGAAAGAGTTGAACTGTTGTTTCTGCTGGTATCCTCATTGATTGTAGTTAGAGCTCTGATTCTGAAATCGGTTGCGTCCCAAGCTCTGCCCAAACATTTTGTTATGATACACTTGCTGAAACTTATGTCCTTGGTTCTGTCTTGAACTATGACCTTGGAATGATTGTACATGACCTCCCATCTGCTGTGAGTAGTTCTGGTTGAACCCCTCTGTTCTTCCCGTATTTCTGCTCATTCACATAGTTTACTTCAGTATGCTGCTCCTCTATCTTATGATCATAGAAGACATGACAAAATACTCCTTCTTCAGTGTCCTTAATAGATCTGGCAACTCTCTGATCTCTTTGCATAAGTATATTGATCTTTCCACTTATCTCCTCAAACTTCTTAATGTCTACATTGCTCAATTTCCTCGATCGGTCATACTCTTCACACTGATTGTTGGAGCTGTCAGCTAGATTCTCTATCAATGTGTAAGCTTCCTCTTCGGTCTTTGTCATAAAATCCTTATTCCTGGCTGAATTGAGGGAGTTCTTGACATTCCAGTTTACTCCATCATAAAAGGTATTGAGGATGTGCTCATTTGAGTATCCATGATGTGTGCACTCCCTGAGATACTCTCTGAATCTCTCCCATGTTTCATTCAACAGTTAAGAGACATTCTGCTAAAAGTTTGTGATCTTACTTCTTAAGTTAGCTATCTTGGATTTGGTGTAGAAACTGTCCAAGAACAAAGCTCTACACTGATCTCACGTAGTAATGAATCATGCAGGCATAGACTTCAACCATCTCAGCGCTTTTTCTCCTAGAGAAAATGTAAACAACTTGCATCAAAGATAATCAGCAGGAAATTCATTAGATCTTGTTGTGCTACAAATCTTCTCAAGGTTCTCAATTTGATTCATAGGACTCCCGTACGGAAGATCATGGAACATGTACAGGTTGACCAAAGCTATTATCTGAGGTTTGATCTCATAATTCTGCATGTTGATTGAGGAGGCTGGATCGCAGACCAATTCTGGTAAAAAGCGTGTGGAGTGTAAATAGCTCCAATATAATGATATTGAGGTCGCCTCGGAGCTTGAGCAGGGTGGCGTGATGGAATAGCACCAGCAACATTGTCGGCAACATTGTTAGCTTCCTGATCATTGCCCATAGGGAAGTTTTGGTTATCTCCCAATCCTTCTTGTTGTTCTTGCAGACCAGCCATATTGCTTCTTTTGTTTATGTTGTTCTCTCTTTTTATTCTCGTTATTTCTTCATTAAAGACAACTACCAAGTTTGTAGAACATTGGCTTCTTGTGCTCATACACCTAAAACGCACGCAAGAAAGATAAGAAAGAACGTATTAGTAACAATGAAAGTAAATTCTAGACTAGATTCTAGTCCTAGATTCAAAGGTAACGCTATTGGTCTCCGGCAATGGCGCCAAAAACTTGACGTACTCAGGTTTTAACAACTAAAACCAACCGCAAGTGCACGGCAGTGCGTGGTAGTATATAGAGATCAAATTCCTCAGAGACCAAGGTTACATTATGAATCTACGAGAGAATAATCAAGCTAGAACAAAAAGGAGTTTGTTTTTATGGTTTCAGTTGCGACAAGTGTAAACTAAAAAATGTAAATGAGGTTTCACTTGTGAGTAAAAATCTAGGCCATGGGTATTCTCAGGAAAACATCAATCATTAAATAAACATTAGACAGTGAATATGATTTAAAGTCATTCTTGAACTCCAACAATGCAAATAGTTTAGTCTACTTCCGTAGAACTATACCATATGTTATAGAAATCTAAATATTAATTTTTGTTTTATTTAGAATCCTAAACATGCAATCCAAAGCCAAAGAAAACTCAATGAAAATGAAAGTGTAGACTGAAAAACAGTTGAAAAACTTAAACAAATACGTCTAAATATGTTTTTCTTGAATCCCTAGGCTAAATCGATTCAAAAATTGACTTAAACCAAAAATCTAGTGTTTGCTAGCTAAGACCGCCTTGGGATCGACCTTGGGATCGACCGATCATGTATTTGATCGATCGATCCAGGTTTAAAGGATCGACTTATTCATTTTCGGTTGATCAGAATGTGCTCTATAATTTTTGACTTGAACTAATTAATTTGGGATCGACTGATCAATTTTTGTATCGATTGATCTGGCCCAAAAAGCCATTTTTTCTCCAGTCCTTGTTCCTTGTGCCCAAAACTCCATCCAACGCACTCTGACCTGAAAAGGCTCAATAAAAAAAAAACAAGACACGGAAAACGCTCAAAAACATGAGTTAAAATGCGTTAAACCGCAACATATCATGAAGCAGCAATTTAAGCTTGCAAGGTCACTGCCGAGCAGCACAAAGTTGGGTTCATAAAGGAGGTTCAACCATGTTACACATTATCAGGCCATGATCTAAGGTCTATGAGTCCACCAAGATGGTCCTAAGACTCATAGACCCGACCAATCCCTAGGCCATGAAGCTTGCATTCTTTTTTTCCCTATGTGTTTGTTTTATCCCAAGAGATTTTACACATTTGATTCTTTAATGAGGTAAGACTTCATAGTTTCAGACTTGACCTCGGATCTCCTATGATCAAGCTTGAGAATGAGTATTGACATAAAGAAATAAAAAGAAATAAAATACAAATGTGGAAAGGAAGAGTCAACCAAATTTCACAAGACTTCATATGTCCTCACCAAACTTCAAGTGATGACCAAGTGTGAACTCCTAACTTAACTTAGAAGGCTTAGAAGGCATTGAAGAGAAGAGAGCTTGACCAACTTACCTTCTAGAAGTCTAGATAGAGACTTTGGGTTCATATGAAACAAAGCCACATCTGTAATTAAGAAGCATGTGAGCTTACCTTGGGAGCAATCTCAGCCATCCAATTCAAATGAAAACTCATCTAAGCTATTGGATCAGATAAATGAAGAGTGGACGAGATCAACCAAAGTGTCACATGGAGCTTTAAGTTCTGCTTCACTCTTAGCCACATATTTTAAAAATTGGGTTGTTGGGAGCTGATGGGAATTGATGCATTCCTTTATTCAATGTGTTATTTGATCATTCTCTCTTTTTCGTATGTCTTTATATTCCCTTGCATATTTATTTATACAAACTCTTTCATACAAACTCTTGCATAAATTCTTAATCTCTTTTTCTCAGCCATAAAAAGCCTCATACTCTTATTACTCTCATTCATACTCTCCTTGTTACTTACGACCATATCCATTGGTTTTTTATTATTTTCATCATTCACACTTCATTTTTGTATCAAATCTAATATGGTATCAGAGTTTTAAGCTCCTAAAACCAACATAAGTGACTGGTCGATCTGCTAAAACCTAACACGACCATAGTGACTAGTCGATCTGTTTCCTCCAGTTAGCCTATTCGGTTTGCCAAATTCAAGTCAGCCAAATTAAACTATGTTAGTCTCGTCTTGTAGGCTATGTAGTAACTGTCCAAGTGTATGATGCGCCATCTTATCACTTCTTTTGTCCATTAGCTTTACAATATATAATTTGAAGCTCAACCTTGATGGAGACTTTATAACTTCCGGTGTGCCTCCATAATACCTTTTTTTGAAATATCTTGAATGATCAACTATATTCTTGCTCCGCCAAAAATGTCTCATTCAAGTTGGATCTTTCTTATTTGTTTTCTCAGCCTTTAAAGGAACATTGGCTTTTCATTTGACATTTAGAACCAAAAACTCTCTTATGAAGGCATGCCCATGACAATGTTAGATGTACATTGGTTCCATCGTTAACGATACACCAATTACTAGAGGACAATCTAAGAAGCCTTTCTTATAAAGAAGTGAAAATCAAAGATAGAGAGAGGAGAAACTGGGGAGAGTTTTGTTGAATCTGAAATCGGTATACATAGATTGGTAATACGATTTTGATGGTAGGTTATTAGAGAAGCTAGTTTGAGAACAGATCAAAGGTGTTTATTGAGTAAAGTCGAAGGTTTGATGAAGAACAGAGCAAGAACAAGTTGTATGATAAACCCTAGTTCTAGCTTGCTCTCTAATCGTGTGTGAATGTCTCCCCTTGACTTAAATCCTCCTTCTTTATATATACACCAGCTTGATGCCTGAAGTCTGTTCTAGGTCATATGGGCCGACTCTGATCTTGCTCTTAGGCCGAGATCTCGTCTAAATGGGACTATGCCAACAATAAGTCCCCCCCCACTTCATCGAAATACCGAACCAGATGCTGTTTTTCGGTGAATTTCTACGAATGGGTTCGTTTGAGACGTGATCTTGGTGGAGTATCTTCTCGATTACCACCAATTTGTTGATTTCTTGGTACTTTTGACACGTGAGTCGACTTCGCAGCATGTTGTCGTTTTTGTTCCACTTACTAAGACCAAGCGCGTGGAATCCAAACGTTCTCGTTTTGAGCATATAACTTCTCGAGCAACAGAGCTAGTGGGACATGTGTCTCATTTATAGGTCTCATAGACATAATCATGACGACTGCTCGTCTTCTGCGCCGATTTTTCTATAAAAACTCATTTTGATTCTCACTTCTCCATTTCTCTCATGCTGCTAAAAAGGTATTTCCTCTCTGCCTTCTCTCTTCTTTCTCTCTCTAGTTTTTGTATCCTCCGATCACAATGTCTCCCATCCATCGTTGATCTTCAAAGGGTAAGTCGATTGCTTCCCATTGGACTCAGAAAGTTCAGGCTCTCTGTTGATCAGAAGACCGAGAGCGGTAATGCTCAGAGGGATGGAGAGTCCGAGAACCCCTACTGGTGACGACTTGGCTGAGCTGAATGATCAGGAACACAGTATCGTTCATTTCAGCATGGATCTAGAAGCCCGAGAAGCGAGTGGTTGCGTTTCTCCTGATGAAATGGAGCATGACACTGAGAATAGATCAACACACGCGACCAACTCTGTTGAAGAAGCCGACTTGGTCGACAAAGAGAAGAATCCATCCAAGAAGGAGATGGATTTCAGACTGGTCGATTTCCTTCCAATGAGGTGGACGGGGACAGACTTTGAATTTGCCGAGGATATTGACCCCAAGAAGGAGCGCAGTTTTAGTGCCAGGAAGAATCAGAAGTGGGAGAATCATCTTCCTACGCGGTCTTCCTTCAAGAGTGTAAGGAGGCTCATCTTTCAAACCGATCCCCATGCTGGGTTCACGTTCCTTATCCCCGCCTCTCATAAAAAACCATGGACCCCTCCCATTGGATATGCTTGCATATACGAGTCATGGTTCAACAACTGTCGACTTTCTTGGCCTCTTCCTGAGTTCTTGACCACCCACTGCTCTCGACGTAAGATTGCCCTCGGTCAATATAAAGCAAATGGGATCAGGATTATGGTAACGTTGACGGTTTTGGCGGCCGAGTTGGGCATAAAGATGTCGGTCCGTCTTTTGGAGGAGCTCACAACACCGAGTATTAATGCAAAGATCGGGTTCTTCTATGGGAAGATGGTCCCCAAATACAACGTGATTACCGGGAAGACGTCGAAAGTGAATTTCTGGAACCAGTCGTATTTCTACGTAAAGATTAATGAGGCATCCTTCAAAGACCCTTTAGTGATTCTGAATGAATACTTTAATGCTAACATCGATATGATCCTGAATCTTTAGTTATGGCACTTTTACTGATGTACTTCATCTTTTTCTTCTTTGTTGCAGATCATCTCAGAAAGTGGGCTCAAGGTTGTTTTGATTCCTTCCAAGAGCAAGTTGAGGCTATCAGGACGCTAAGTCACCAGCATTGGCATGATATTAGTGAGGCTCACACTCAAGCCGCCTTGAACAGAATTATCCGAGGTAAATATATGATTTTTGGCAGTTCTCTTTTTTCTTTTCTTTTCTTTTTTTAAACTTCTTCTTTTTGGCTGACTTTGTTCTATGTGCAGCTGAGCCCGTAGTTGAGACTGAACCCTCGAAGAATCGCAAGCAGAAAATGGGCAAACTCAACCTTGCCTCCCTTCCTCCTATGCTGCCTCGATAGGGACTGCCTCCCACGGCCAAGAGGGATCTTCTAGCGGGAATAGGCTTGCCAAGAGGAGGAGGATCTCTCAACCAGACGAAGGGGCTGGGCTCCAAATGTCAGCCCTCACCCTTCTCCCTCCCCCGAACTGCCAGCAAGAGAACCTCTCGGCGATGAGGTGGGGAGTCAAGATCTTTCTCCTCGTCCTGATGAGGAGCCATCTCCTGCAAGGAACTCCCCACTCGAGCCCGTTGACGAGACCGAGATGGTCATGACTACCGGGGAGCCTAAAGGAGAGCATCTACGGGATCCTTCACTAGAAGGAGAGCTTCCAGAGGAAGAGCTTCAAGGGGATGAGCTTCAAGGGATCGATCCTGCATCTCAAAGTGACGAGGTGGTGGAGTATCCCCACCTCATCGACTTCCGCTACCAGCATACTGAGGTTCCTTTTGTCGGGGATCACGAGGCGCCAGCATGCTTGTTCCATCATATCAAGCTCAAAACGAAAGGTATGCCTGAGCTAGACGAACTTTCTCAACACAGTCGGTACCGGGAAATGACTCGAGCTCGTGCCATCATAAGTATCATATTTCCACCTAGTTTCTTTCTTGTCGTCCGTCTGACTCACTTGTTATTATTTGTATTATTTCCTCGGGAGCGTCAATCTCATAGTGAGGGATTATGAGGCGAACATTAAAACGCAGGGAGAAAAACTTGCGGAGAAGAGCAGATCCCTGAAGAAAAAGAAGAAGGAGAATGCCGAATTGAAAGGCAAGTTGGTCAACTGTTGGCTGAAAAGGACCAAGCCATGAAGATGGTCGAGATCGAAAAATCTCGTGGGGAGCTTCTTTCCAAGGAGCTAGAAGAGATGAAGGCCCAGAAGGAGGTTCTTGATTCTCGTCTTCGGAGGTTGGAGCAGGATAAAATCAAGGCAGACTCCAAGTTCGAGATGACAACCAAGAGGTTGAGGGAGTCCCGAGAGCACGAAGTGAGGAAGGAGAGACTGCGCGTCGAGGCTGCCATGAGACAACAGGTGATGCCTGCTTACGAGAAGATGCGTCAATATCTGGAGGAGCAGTCTGTGATCCGAAGCAAGCGGGTTCTCTATTCTCAAGCCAAGGGGGCCAGAGAAAGTATCGAGAAGATCCAGACTCTGGGGATGTCTATGTACGAGGTGCTTGAGCAAGTGGAGGCCGGCGAAACTCGGTATTCTTACAAGCTGAGCGAAATGGAGACAATAGAAGCCTCTGAGATCTCCAGTCGATCGGTCTTGACGAGCACGGTTCCAATCTGAAAATCTTCTCTCCTCAAGACATTGAAGACCTCCGCCACTCCGATTGATTTTATGCTATGTTGTTTCTTCTTCTTTTTGTCTTTTTTTTATGTAAGAAACTCCTGCCCTTTCTTTGGGCTTTATCTTAAAAGATTTTGCCGAGAATGGTTGTAAGTTTACTACTATTATTTTTTGTGTTCTTATGAATATCTTCCGTCTTTAATGCTATCATTTTTGCAACCTTCATTGAAAATAACGACATCCAAGTAAGAAGATATTTCGAAGAATCAACTGTGGTTTCTGAACCGGCATCTATCTTGCGATATTAAGTTCGAACCGAGTGTTTCGTCGAGGGTGAAACAAAATGGATAACGCCGAGTTCCAAAGATGGGATATATTATTTTTTTGTGATTGAACCCGGTGAAAGGCTGCCTACGTACCCGAGATGGGATCAAGTCACTCGTAGTTCTTTTTTTTTTAAGGTGCTGAGGTACCTTTTCAGGTTAATCGAGTTGCAGAACCTCGGGATTGGTTTGCCAGAAGATGTCTCAAGTCGGTAAACTCCGAGTTTGACTATGTGTGTTATCTTATAGGGCCCTTCCCAGTTGGTGCCGAGTTTACCTGCTCTCCACTCCTTGGTATTTTTGAAGACCTTTCAAAGGACGAAATCGCCTAGTTGTAGAGGACGAGACTTAACTTTTTTGTTGTAATAGAACTCGGTGAGATGTTGGTAATTCTGAATCTGGAGTAAAGCTTGATCTCGTCGTTCTTCGAGTTGATCGAGAGCATTGATCATCATTTCATAATTAAGATCGCCGTGTTGAGGCATCTTCAATCTTCTGAGACTGGTTACATTGACTTCTGCGGGAGCCATTGCTTCGACCCCGTAAGCCAGTGAAAACAGCGTTCTTCCTGTGGCGCTACGAGGTGTAGTTCAATGAGACCATAGTACTCCATCCAACTCGTTAGCCCAATGACCTTTCTTAAGATCTAGTCTTTTCTTGATCCCGTCGATGATGACTTTGTTTGTTGCCTCGGCTTGGCCATTTCCTTTGGGGTATCTAGCAGTTGAGAAGCTCAGGCGGATCCTCTATTTATCGTCGAATTCTCAAAACTTATTGGAGGTGAACTGGGTCCCATTATCGGTGACTATCTCGTAAGGTAGTCTGTGCCGACATATGATGTACTTCCAAACGAAGCTTTGTACTTCGTTCTCGGTGATCTGGACATAGGCTTTGGCTTCAACCCACTTGGTGAAGTAATCAGTTAAGACGAGTATAAAACATTTTTGTCCTTAGTTGGGTAAAGGGCCGACTATATCCATTGCCCATCGCATGAATGGATATGGTGTCACAGACGTTTTCAGCTGCTCGGTTGGAGAATGTATGTTGGGCGCATGTCGTTGGCATTTATCGCATCGTGATGCGCACTCTTCGCAGTCAGTGACCATGGTGGGCAAGTAATGACTCTGAGACTTCAGTTTTAATGCGAGAGCTCTGCCACCATTGTGATTGCCTCCTTCTCCCTCATGGGTTTCGATCATGACGAACTATGCTTCCTCCTTTCCAACACAGGTGAGGAGTACCTTGTTTGCAGTCCAACGGTGTAGCTTACCATCGAGAGATACGTAATTGGAGTTCTTCATCTTGAGTCGACAAGATTCCCACTTGTCTTCCGGAAGTATTCCTTTGTCAAGGTAGTCGAGAAAAGGTGTTTGCCTTCGTCTGCTGTTGAGGAGGTGATCTCGTTGTTACTAGTTGAGATGGCTAGGATATCATGAGAGCGTGATACTCGGTTTTTCCTCTGTATGGATCAGAATCGTCCTTCTGATTTGCTCTCGTTGATTACTTCCCAATGCGGCCAATGCGTCTGCGAATGAGTTGTCTTTCCTAGGGACCTTAGTGAGTTTGGAGAAATCAAACTCTACAGCTAGGCTTTTGACTATGCTGATATAGGCGCCCATTCTTTCGTTTTTGGCTTTGTAGTCTCCACTATACTGACTAGCAACGAGTTGTGAGTCGCAAAAGGTCTGCATTCGCTTTGGTCCAACCACTTTTGCTAAACGAAATCATGCGATCAATGCTTCATACTCTGCCTCGTTGTTGGACGCCGTGAAGCCAAGTTGGAAAGACTGTTTAATGAGCTCCCCGGTAGGCGATTGGAGGTGAACGCTTATCCCTGATCCTTTGTTGGAAGATGCTCCGTCAACGTGCAAGATCCAACTCTTCACTGGGATGTCGAGATCAGCTGCTTGGTCTGGAAGGATTTTAACCATAAAGTCGGCCAAAACTTAAGCCTTGATCGCCGGCCTACTTTTGTAGGAGATGTCGTACTCGCTGAGTTCGATCGCCCACATGGAGAGTCTTCCAGACTGGTTTGCATTTTGTAATATGGTCCGCAGCGGTAAGTCAGTAAGGACGACGATGGAATGGGATTGGAAATAGGACCGGAGTTTCCTGGCTGATGTTTACGACAGCGAGAGCCATTCATTCGAGGGTTGGGTACCTGGTTTTGGCTTCGGTTAGGCGTTTGCTGGTGTAGAAGATGGGGTGTTGTTCACCTCGGTCTTCCTTGATGAGAACACTTCTGACGGCCGACGGAGAGACCGCAATATAAAGATATAATGTGTCACCTACGTCCGGTTTTGCCAATACCGGCGGTGTCGTCAGGTATTGCTTCAATGCAGAGAATGCCTTCTCGCATGGTTCGTCCCACAAGAATCTCTTGTTTCCTCGCAGAAATTCGTAGAACGGGAGACACTTCTCTCTGGATTGTGAGATAAATTGGTTGAGGGCTGCAACTCGTCCTGTGAGGCGCTGGATTTCCCAAGAGGTCTTAGGGTTGGGCAAGTCTAGAACTGCAGAGATCTGTTTAAGATTTGCTTCAATTCCTCGTTGTGTTACGATGTAACCAAGGAATTCTCCGGAAGTGACTTCGAAAGTGCATTTTGCCGGGTTGAGTTTCATTCCGTACTTGTTGAGGGTGTCGAAGCATTCAACGAGGTGTTGGATATGGTTTTTGGCGACGAGCGACTTGACAAGCATGTCGTCGATATAAACCTCTTTGGTAACTCCCAGCTTGTCGGCGAACATCTTGTTGACGAGATGCTGGTAAGTTGCTCCTGCGTTTTTGAGCCCAAATGGCATCACTCGATAACACTACGTGCCGCAATCAGTGATGAAAAAAGTCTTATCTCGATCGTTTGGATGCGTCATAATTTGATTGTAGCCTGAGAAGGCTTCCATGAAGGAGAGCAGCTCGTTCCCAGCAGTGGACTTAACCATTTGATCGATGTAAGGTAAGGGAAAACTGTCTTTTGGATAAGCCTTGTTTAGGTCGGTGAAGTCGATGCATACTCTTCACTTTACGTTCTTTTTCTTGACGACAATCGGATTAGTTAACCAATCTGGATACTTGACTTATGCAATGGATCCTGCTCCGAGAAGTCTATCGGCCTCTTCATTAACGACCTTTGCTCTTTTTGGTCCGTGTTTATGCCGTTTATGTTTAATTGGTTTGTACGTTGGATCGACGATTAGTCGGTGGGCTGTAATAGCCAGATCGATACCGCGCATATCGGCGGCCGTACAAGCAAATTTTGATTTGTTCGCGCAGAGGAACGTGGTTAGTTCTGTTGTATGGTCGTTGCTGAGTCCGGAGCCTATGCCGACGGTTCTATCTGGATTCTCTGCATCGATGCCGACTTGGATGGTTTCCTCTTTCTGTGGCAACAGCTTCTTTTCTGGTTCGACGAGGAAAGCAACTTGCTGGTTTTTGAAGTAGTAGATCAGCATGCTCCTCGCGAGACGCTGGTTCCTTTTAAGCGTGAAGACAGTTCCCTCCCTGGTGGGGAATTTGACGCACTGGTGGTACGTCGATGGAACTGCCTTCATCATATGAAGCCACGGTGTGCCCAGGATGGCGCTGTATTAGGTTTTTGTATCAATCACAAAAAAACTTGATGAGCTTACTCACTCCGCCGACAAAAACGTTGAGGCGGATAGTGTCCAACAGTTGTGTTGATGATCTGTTGAATCCAATAAGCGCTCTCGACGAGGGTTTAATGTCCTTGAGGTCCACAATCATTTTGATCAAGGTCTGTCGGAAAATAAGATCGACTGAACTCCCAGTGTCGATGAGGACATGAGTAACCTCGTAAGTACCAATTTGTAGCTCGACCAGCAAGGGATCATTGTGCGACTGGTCTATGTCGGTTAGATCTTTGTCCGAGAATGTGATTGGTGTTTCTCCATCGTGCTTGGTCGGCCATCGCTGAGCAGTTACTGCTTTGTGTTGGTACTCTTTTATTTCCTTCACGGAATCATCGGATAGGGGTGGACCACCGAGAATGACATTGACTCGTCGGAAAACGCTGGGACGTTTATCAGATAATGACTTCTGAAGATCGGGCGCCACTGCATCTGTTTTAGGGGTAAGTTTCTGACGGAGGTCGGCGTCCAAAAGCCTTGGCTTTTTCTTGTGAAGGAGAGTATCTCGCAGGTCGGTTTTCGAACGTTTGTGTTGGAGATATTCTCGGAGGTCTCCCCCATTCTCCTGGGGATCTGGGTTGCTATTATCTTCGAAAGAGGAAGATGTTGATGGTTATGCCGAGATGAGGTTGATTCATCGAGCGACTTGAGGTCGTTCGTCCTCGGTATCACTATCATCTCGATGCCGACAATGAGCAGATGCGTCCTGATTGTCCGGGTGAACTGCCTGGTTAGGCTCTTGAGTTTTAGTATCCGTTTGCCGGTTTTTGGTCCAGCTGCCTTTCTTTTTGTTGGGTCTGGATTTTGGTGGTTCGGGTGTGACGACTCCGTTTTTGAATGCCGAGTATAAGGCTTCCGCAAGCTGCTTGCATTCCTTGGTATCTGACCTTTGGTTTTGTAGTAAGTGCAGAACTTTGTTTCGTTGTACGACAAGGGTTTTCCTTTAAGAGTTATGTCCCATACATTCCATGGTCGCTCAGAGGGTGCTGCGACGGAAGTGGCACCTACTTCCTCTGTGGCTGAATAGACCTTGCCTTTCTTATCGTAAGGCTGATGTTGGCGAGGTTCGTGATAGCTAGTTGTCGCCTTTGGTGTTAAATGGAGCTTTAACGTGTTTTGTTTTGCGGTATAAGCTGCGTTGTCCTCCTCCATCCGGATGAAGCAATTTGCATGTGAAGGGCATCTTCGAGAGTGATCGTGATGTTTGTATAGAGATCGGATCGGAAAGATGATCTGATCCATAGCGCGTTGCATAATGCCTCCACTGCGGTTTTTTTCTGGGACATCGACTTCGAGACAAGGTTCTTGAACCTTTCCATGAAGCTTTGGAGAGACTCATTTTGACCCTGAGATATCTTCCATAAATTGTTTGTTGAGGCTCCCTGTCGGATGTACATTGAATAGTGTTTCAGGAACTCGGTAGAGGGTTCTTTGAAAGTGTCGTTCGAGTTCTACGATAAGCGGGGGAACCAAGTGAGAGCAGGCACGGTTAAATTCTCAACAAAAAATTGACAAAAACCGGCATCTCGTTCCTCTGCGGTGAAGTGAGCTCGGCCCATGGCGATGTTGAAATTGGCCATGTGGCTAGGGTCGGAATCGCCGCGAAAAGATGGGATTCTGAGTTTGTCTTAGTGTTGGACTCGAACATCGATGATTTTCTTGGTGAAAGGTGTTTTCTGAGTTGCGACCAAGACTCGGTCGATCTTCGGTGCAAAACTTGTCGCTTGATGGATCTGAGACGACATGTCTTGAATCGTCCCTCGGAGGTGAAGGAGTTCTTCATTAGTTGCCTGATAGGTTGCTTGATCTCGCGTTGTTGTTTGAAACAAACGTCGTCTGGCTGTTTTAGGATCTTCATCGTCTAGTTGTGTAGGCGGTATGCATGCGGCGGCAATTACGTCCAAACGCTCCTGCGTAGCCTTGTTTACGGCGTCTTGTTGATCGAGTCGTTGTACCACGGTGGCGAGAGATGCCAAGAAGGCATTGAGGTCGACTGGTTGTTGACCTATTTGATTTGTCGAAGATCCCTTCATCGTTCTGATCACTGTTCTGATCACTGTTCTTGATCGCTACTGTCTATTTTCCCACAGACGGCGCCAATTGTTGAAGCTGAAATCGGTATACCTAGATTGGTAATACGATTTCGATGGTAGGTTATTAGAGATGTGAGTTTGAGAACAGATCAAATATGTTTATTGAGTAAAGTCGAAGGTTTGATGAAGAACATAACAAGAACAAGTTGTATGATAACCCTAGTTATAGCCTGCTCTCTAATCGTGTGTGTGAATATGTCCACTTGACTTCAATCCTCCTTCTTTATATATATACTAGCTTGATGCCAAAAGGCGATTCTAGGTCTTATGGGTCGATTTTGATCTTGCCATTGGGTCGAGATCTCGTCTAAGTTGGCCTATGCCGGGTAAATATAATCTATCTCCACCAAGTTTGATCTTACAAAAAGAAAAAGGCAAACAAATCTTGTTGAATAGAAAGCTTTTGATGTTCAATCAATGCTCAACCGAGACCATACCGGGAATCAGATTCCCGATCTAATCATATTAAAGATAAAAAGCCTACTCAAACCGGAAAATAATTTGAAACAGAGTTCCTTCTTCGCCGTTAAAACCTTTTGAGGGTTTTGGTGATTTTAGGATAAGGAGCAAACTTTGGTGCCATGTCCGTCTTGCCTATGCTCGAACGACGACTTGTAAAGTTGAACAAGCTTACGTCTTTATTACCCAAACCAATAGAAGCTCTTCCACGGACTGATCACCTTTGTGCTCACTTAAAAGTCTGTGCCAAATCCTGTTATCTGAGGACTGGTGAATCGATTCACGCTCATTTGATCATCAGGAACCAATCATCTCGAGCTGAGGACGCATGGCAGATCACATCTCTGATCAATCTCTACATGAAATGCGGGAAAACTGTTCGTGCACACAAGCTGTTCGATTCAATGGCTGAGAGAAATGTGGTTTCTTGGTGTTCGTTGATGAAAGGGTATCAAGATTCTGGATTTGATTTCGAAGTTTTGAAGCTTTTCAAAAGTATGGTTTTTGATGGCGAATCGCAGCCTAATGAGTTTGTAGCCACCATAGTTTTTAAATCTTGTTCAAGCTCTGGGAGGATTGAAGAAGGTAAGCAGTGTCATGCATGTTTCCTTAAACATGGTTTGATGTCACATGAGTATGTACGAAACACTCTTCTCTACTTGTACTCTTCATGTTCTGGAACAAGAGAGGCTATCAAAATTTTGGATGATCTTCCGTGTTGTGATCTTCTTGCTTTTAACTCGGCTCTTAGTGGATATTTGGAGCATGGTGCTTTAGAAGAAGGGCTTGATGTTTTGAGAAGGATGGCTGAGGAAGATTTGGTGTGGGACGACTTCACCTGTATGTCTTCTTTAAAGCTTTGCTCTATTCTCAGAGATTTGGAGTTGGCTCGGCAGATTCATAGCCGAATGGTAAGGCTTGGTTTCGACTCTCCTGTTGATTTAAGTGGTGCACTCATTAACATGTATGGAAAATGTGGTAACCCTTTATATGCTCAGAGAGTTTACAATGGTACGAAAACTCAAAACATCATCTTGAACACATCGATCATGGATGCTTACTTCCAGAACAAGTCATTCGAGGAGGCTCTGAATCTGTTTGCAAAGATGGAAACCAAAGAGGTTCCACCTAACGAGTTCACCTTTGCTGTTTTGTTAAACTCAACCGCAGAGCTATCTCTTCTAAGACAGGGAGATCTTCTACACGGTCTTGTCGTGAAATCTGGGTTTAGGAACCATGTGATGGTTGGCAATGCGTTAGTTAACATGTATGCCAAAAGCGGCAGCATCGAGGATGCGTGGAAAGCGTTCTCAGGCATGGCTTTTAGAGATATAGTTACTTGGAACACGATGATATGTGGCTTCTCACATCATGGACTAGGGAAGGAAGCGCTTAAAGCCTTTGAGGAAATGATGTTTGTGGGAGAGTTCCCTAACCGCATAACTTTCATTGGCGTGTTGCAAGCTTGTAGCCATATGGGTTTCGTGGAGCAAGGTCATTACTTTTTTAACCATTTGATGAAGCAGTTTGGTGTTGAGCCTGATCTACAGCATTATACATGCGTTGTTGGACTTTTGAGCAAGGCTGGATTGTTCGAAGACGCTGAGTATTTCATGAGAACAGCTCCTATAGGATGGGATGTTGTTGCATGGAGAGCTTTGCTAAACGCTTGCTACGTTCGCAGGAACTACAGTTTAGGAAAGAAGGTGGCGGAATACGCCATTGAGATGCATCCGAACGATTCAGGGATCTATATATTGTTGTCCAATATCCATGCCAAGTCCAAGGAGTGGGACGGTGTGGCTAGAGTGCGTTCTTTGATGAAGGAGAGGCGTGTTAAGAAGGAGCCTGGAGTAAGCTGGATAGGTATACGAAACAAAACCCATGTGTTTCTTTCAGAGGACAATCAACACGCCGAGATTGTGCTGATTTACGCAAAGGTGAAGGAAGTTTTGTCAAAGATCAGGCCGTTGGGGTATGCGTTTGATGTTGCTGGAGCTTACCATGATGTAGACGAAGAACAGAGAGAGAACAACCTCTCTTATCATAGCGAGAAGCTAGCTGTGGCTTACGGTCTGATGAAAACGCCTGAGAAGTCGCCGTTCTACGTGACTAAAAACGTGAGGATATGTGATGATTGTCACTCTGCAATCAAGCTTATCTCAAGGCTCACAAACCGGTTAATAGTTGTCAGAGATTCCAACCGGTTCCATCATTTCCAAGATGGTCACTGTTCTTGTTGTGATTACTGGTGATGATTTAAACCGATCATTTGCCGCATTTTCTTAATGTTCTCTAGTTATCATTTTGTAGGTGTAAATAGTGTCTCACAGTTCACACTAAAGGAAGCTTTTGGTTTTAATAGTATCTAGGTGTGATAATTATTCATCATCTCATTGGTGTTTTTGCTCTATAGGAGCTTTTGATATTTAAGTTTAATAGTTTTTTTACAAGAAGGTAATTAGACAGCAACATTAAGAGACTCAGTCTCAAAGCTTAAACCAAAGCAAGAAAAACAAAAGAAGTGCAGAAGTTGATAGATTCTTACTCCAGAAACTATGATTTCAGCAGAAGTTGTTCTCCATGAATTTCACAAATCCATGGAAATCGATTCTTCCATCTTTGTTTCCGTCGAATGATCTGATCATTCTCCTGCAGTTCTCAAGGTTAGATCCTTGCTTTAAACCAAGGATTGTCAAAACTCTCTGAAGATCTATGGGATCAAGAAACCCATCTCTGTTTTCATCAAAGACATCAAAAGCTTGCTTCACTTCCTCCAAGCTCGGCTCTTTCTCTTCAAACAGATTCAAAAGCTCCTCGGAACTGTAACGTTTCTGAAGTCTATCGCTTTCTAGGTCTGTGAAAAGTCCTAAGCTTTGCATCACCATCTCTGCATCTTCTATGCAAAGACCATCATCCTGTTTGATCAAACTATGGACTTCGAGATCTTTGCTCTTCTTCTCGGAAACACACTGCTGGTGTTGATGAAGAGGACAGAACCCGGAGAAAAGTATGTGAGCGAATGAAACCCATCTGAAAAAAACGATGAGGAAAAAATCCACCAGACCAAACAAAGGGAAAGAAGAAGAAGAAGAGTGTTGGCATTGGGACAAGGAACTCTTTTCCATGGTTATAAGACAGTATAAGTGGTTTGCAGTCATAACTTTTGTTAGATTTCAAAACTAAAAAACTAAGCAAATGAATGAAGAGATGTGGGATATATGAGTTGTGTTATAAGGTTATATATATACATAATGAATAAGTCATCAATGGGGACAGAGTTTTGGTGGAGAGGCAAAAGTTAGGAAGTTGCAGTTGGAAGAAGAGACTAGGAAGGATAGGGAAAGAAGAAACTTACATAGAAACTTAATATAAGAAAAGAACACAGAGTAAGTTTAGAGGAAATTTCTTGTGCACCATTTCCTGGTTTATACTAATTTTACTATTTTAGTAATATTCTATGAATCTAACTAATATTTTTTTGTAAATTTAGTATTTCTTTTTGGAAGAATTGTATTCCTAACGTGCGATACATTTCTGCTTCTTTTTAAAAAAAATACTGGTTTCACAAATTTACAAAATTTCATCTCTGATTTTTTTTATAATATGGGGTATCCGACGGACCGGTTACTCGCAAAGGGAATTAGATACCCCTGTCATTTGTCCACTAGATGGGTAAACCTGAGTTGGCGCAGATTCGAACCCAGGTCCCTTAGGGACACTTGAAACGCCATGCGCCACCCGACCACACCCATATGGTTAGAAATTTCTGCTTCTTTTTTAAAAATACTGATTTCACAAATTTACAAAATTCCATGTTTAATATTTTTTTCTTTTATGTTGTATATATGGTTTTCATATCACACAAACATTTACTAACCGCTTATACTTATAATTCGACAAACAAGACAATTAAATATTGAAGAAACAATTTGCAATATTCTATATTCTGTTTTCATTGATTCTAGCCTCCAACAAACTTCATTTCTCTTCCTTTTGTTTTAAAGGGCTTTTAGCATTTTTATCCATTTTTAGAAAAATTCTATTAGTTCTCTTTTTCTTTCCATTTGAAAATCAATTTTTGAGAATACTAATCTCGACCTTGTAAAACAAAACCATCGTTTAATCCTCTGTTAGAGAAATTCATCTTCATAATTTTGTTTTTTGCTCTTCACGCTGCACATCTCAAAAATATATTTTTGAAATCATAAAATGGTGGTCTAATGGTAAACGGATTTTAGATTAATAAGCAATCCAAATTCGAAGGCATCCCACTAGACTTCAACTTGTATGAAATTATTTTATGGTATATTTGAATATCTAGAGTGAGAGTCCATTCGTATATTGTAGTACATGTATGGAAATTAGTTTTGGAAATTAGTTTTGGCATTTTCATAGACCTGGATATCCCATTGTTAAAAAGAAAAGTGTTTTGAACACATTTTTGAAAAGAATTAGTTTCTCATAACCCTCTTCTTATAAAGACTCATCCAAACATATTACTTTCAAAAGCCTGATACTCTTCACTTTTGACTGAGAAAAATATATCCAAGGCAGGCGGTCGTAGACTAACATAAAAGTAATGAAAGGTCTACATAAAGATAGAGCTAATTTAGCAACTAATTACTAATTGTTTCCTCACCATGATTCATGACTTGTTTGACTAATGATAGGAAATCAATTAAATGATGACTATTACATATTCTTGCTTATTGAGGGCATGAAAAGACAAACAGGAATTAACGTTACAATTGCAACTAAGTTCCTTAGTAATTTCCTGGAAATTGCAAATGAACAAGACAGTGTGAGTGACTTTTATTTTTAAAAAACTTTATTATTTTCTCAAACAAAAACGTTCATTCATTGGTTGTTTTGGACAATATGGGCTATGCCTTCAGTATTGCTGACTCTGTCAATTCATTCAGTGAGGTTTATTTTTCGTATTATCCTAATATTTTTAATCCTAACTGATCCGCTTTAAACAAAACTTTAAATATGTGACAAATAACATATTATAAAAAGCTTCTAATAAAAACAAGGATATCAATAATCATCAAAAAAATAATTCTTTTTTTGTTATCTATTAGTTTATCAATATCATTATATTATATAAATAGCTAAAAATGTGATAAAATGATAAAAAGAAAAATCACACATGTGTCTGAGGAAAAAAAAAAAGATATATAATCTACAGAGCAAGTGTCACCTAGTGAAAAAATGTTCTCTGACACGTCTGTCGAGGATGGTTCTTGTCCACAGTTTAACTAAGTTCACTCCCTTCTAATTAAGCTCACTCCTTTCTAGTTACCCGAGTTTTAACTTTTTTTTTCTTTTTTTTTTGATGGACCAAGGGTGTTCAGCGGTGAAACCCAACTGACTAGTCTTCCAGGGGCTCGACCACCGGTGCCAGCCAGACCCGGTTACTCGCAAGGAGGAATTAGGTATCCATGTCACCTGGCCACAAAGATGGGTAATCTGGGAGAGACGTTTCGAACCCACACCCCTTAAGATCTTTATGAACCGCCTCAACCACCCAACCACACCCTTGTGTTTTAACTTCTTTTGAATTAAAAGTTATGCAACATTTAGCAATCTTTTCAAATTGTTTCTTTTCAGGGTTATGTCCATTAGTTTCTTCAGTTGCCTATATTTACTTTTAGCCGTTAGTTTCTTTCATCTCCTCTCAGAAAATCAACTTGATTACTAGTTTCAGAATTCAGTTCTTTCTTGTTCCTTGTTTTCTCTGTAATTTTTTCTCAGTCTGGGAAGTTATTATCTTGTGCTCTTATCTTTGTCTCCTCTAGTTATGCGCTAAAAAAGTTTATCTTTTCTTTGTCTCTAGTCTATACCTTCATGTGTTTCAATGGTAGAATCAAACAACGTTGTTTTCTCTAGTTCTCATGAAAAAAGTGAGGTGATCAACCTTCCTCAAGTTGATAACTCTCACCTCATAGCTCGGTTCAGAAAACATCTTGTGGCACAACTCGTAAATGTTGACGGCATGAGCACTAAGGCTCTGCTAACGGTTCTTCCAGGCCAAAGATTTAGGACGTTGAAGGCCAATTTTGTGGTATAGATATTATGGTCCCCTGATCGTCTATCTTCTGACCTGCTGCATTACGCAGATGAACGTCGGGGACATACATGTCTCCATTCTCATCCCTAACCAATATTCAAGTCACAACCATCTGAACTCGTTTATTTCCGTCGATCAATGCGGGTAAAATTTTTTGTTGATTGATGCTATGTTATCAGTGTCGGTCGACACTAGAGTTCGGATGTCGGTCGATACGGTCCGTGAAGAAGTGTCGGTCGATGCAGTACAGTTTGTCGGGGTCAGAGAATGTTAGTTCTTGTCCTTTATTGCTCATGGTGCTTCTTTGCATGTACCTGGAAAACAAAGGAAAAGAAAAATTAGTAACTTTGAAAAGTAGTAATAAATCTAGACTAAATCCTAGAAACTAAATCTAACGACGATCAATGCTCCCTGGCAACGGCGCCAAATTTGACATGGTTGTGTGTTTATTGTTCTAGCAGGGTTTATATATCCTAAACAATTAACTATCAAATTAATCATAATCTTAACACACAAAACAAATACTCATGCCAAGAGAGACCAGGTGTAGTACTTAGGATTGAATCCACAAAGAGCAATGTCACACAATATATTTCTTATTTCTAGAGACTAAGCTAGGTAAATATATATATATCAGTGGTGAACAAACAATTAAGAAAATATTCCTTATCAAGAGGTAGGGGTGCAATTTGGAAATATGCTACTAATGCAAATATGAAAATATGTTAATGATGCAAATATGAAAATATGCTATTAATTAACTAGATGTAAATGTAAATATGATATAAATTAACTAGATGTAAATGTAAATATACTATATCTAGGGTTTCAAGCCAAATGGATTAGAGGGAATAGGGAGCATGAAAATGTAAATATACTAGAACTCAAATGTTAACTATTATGACTTTTTTTAACTCCAACTCTCGTATGCGAGCAAAAGGAAAGACCATCGATCGACGGCTAAGGCCTGGTGTCGATCAACAGTGAAATCATAAGGAAGTGTATGGCGAGATTTGATAAGTCCACCAGACTTATTAGACCAGCTATCGCATGAGCATAACAACCTAGTTCAATGAAGTCTTTTCTGGCACAGAACCTACTCTTGTAGTTGTATATGTCCTATCTTCGAGATCCTAGTTAGCTACTCTAGAATGCAAGCATGAAGCACAACTCAATTGATGAATATTAACTTAACCTAACAATCCTACTTTTGGGCTAATCCATGATTGCTATCATCCAACCTTAAATCTAATTGATAACTACTCAGACATGATCTTTGTCACAAAAATCATAGATGAAATATATATAAAATAGAAATTAAATAAAAACCAAAGGAGTTCCAGAAAGATTCTGGAGGAGATCCTCCTTTCTCTTTTAACCCTAATACAAAATGATAGTGATAATAAAATAATGTAATAATGATCGTCTCCTTTTTTTTTCCTTAAGACATGAATATAAAACCCTAAACTTATGTCAAAACTCGTCCAAGCGATTTTTGTCATTCTGACTTGGGCTTGAAATCTGATGTCTGCGAGTTGGACACCGATTAATGGCAAGTGTGTTGCATCGATCGTCCTTAGTCTTCAATCATCGGTCAACGCCAAGTATGTGTCGTCGATCGATGGCTTCTTCGACTCCTTAAATGATCAGCTACGGATTCTTCTCCTCTAAATGCTCCAAAAGCTTCAAGTATCTCATATATCTCCAAAATGTTCTTGGACCTGTAAATACTCTAAAATATATCCTAGATTCATATAATAGACCCTAAATAGAGCATATAACATAACCTAAAACTGGTAATAAATAGGCTATATCAAGGATCAACAGCGTGAAAGAATGGCAACGAGAAAAGCAACAAGAGAGATGTCCTTAGCTAACCATGAAGCCCATAACATAATAAGGGTCTCCTCTCTCCGGGTGAACACTGACTCTAGTTCCATTCCCCTCGACTGAGGAGAGTTTGTGAGGAAGCAAATCCCCTATATGAGGTTGTTCATCGATCTCAAGCAGCTCATGGAGACTATCCGCGTGATTAATAGCAGGATTGCAAGGAGACTGAGAGACCAAGCCCATCTCAGAGAGAGAGGAGAGACCAAGAAAATATTTGGAAGCAGTTGGAACCTAGTGGTTTTGAGAAGAAGGATATGCAGATTGCAGACAAGGCATGCGCCAACCTCCCTAAAGGTAGCTCAAGCCGATACGCAAAAGCTCCCTACTATAAGCGGAGCTATGAAGACTTCTTTGCTACTAGTAAGGTGAGAGTACTCCCCCGAAGGAATACCATCATGTGTTGCCAGTGGACAGAATAAGAGTCTCAAATCCAATACGTTCAAAATCCCATGTCTTGGCGAGACCTCAAGCTCCCGACTCTCAAATAACAATGTCTGATCCTCCTGGGAGGCTCCAAGCAGCTAAACAAATCCATTCCTCTCTAGAGCCCCAGCGTAGTAGACTTTTTCGTCTAAACTTGCAAAAATATTCAAATTTTTTAGACAAAGGGAAATCTATAGAGATGGAAATGGGAATTCTTTTGATTCATGATCCTCAGAAAAGAAGAGTCTTAAAGTTGATATCCCCATTCATGTAATTGCAGAGTCGGGAAAACAAGGAGAGGAGACTGTGGTTCTGGATCAGATTTCTCATTTTGAACCCAACAAAAGCTGGTACAATATGAACCTGGAAGAAGAAGAGGAAAAAGGCTACCAAATGTTGATAATGTAGGATATTATTTGGAGGTACCTCAGATTGGAGGAGACGTTGAGATGATCTCTGTTCACATAAGCCAGAGTGTTGAGAAAGCAGAGGCCACATATGCTTTTATGACCTACTTGGAGCTCGTTGATGAAGATTGGATCGATAATGATGATCTGCTGGGAGAGGATTGTGATTTCAACGATGAATAATTTAACCAAATTGATCTAGTTCCGGTGGAGGCTGTGGTTCCCTCGCTGATGGAAGAATATGAAAGCATATATCAGCTGGTGGTGTGATGAAGAGGACGAAGGACACGAAGGATTTGATCTCGGAATCTATCCCTAGCTGGTGGAAGGAGTGCCATCAAAGAAGGCTAGTGGGCCAAGGAATAAGATTATGGGAAGTCCATGTTTACTGGGCTTTGCAACTAGGAAGAAGCATCTGGTGAGAGGATGTGGTTCTCCAGAATTCAAAGTCAGTTGCAATGCTTCCAGGACAGGTCCAAGCCCCAAATTCTTAGTGGGAAATTTAGGTACAAGTAAGAAGAAGGGACAAGCTTCCGGTTTGTACAACAATGCGGCTCAGAACCTAAAGCTCAATGACTCTACAAATTAAATGTACTTGTTTGGAATTTTGAAGGGGGTGTAGCCAAATTGACGAACAAACACTTGGAGGAGATTCACAGGTGTTTTCAACCTTCTTTTCTTCTTTTCTGGAAACAAAAAATAATATTTTTCTGAAGAATTTGCAAGTATCTCTCCGCTATGATTGTGTTTTTACTGTAAACCCAAGAGGTTGAGAGGCGAATTAGCTCTTTTTCATGAATGATCCAAAGCTTTATATTAATTATAATGATGATTGCATGATTGATGTTGATCAACTTTCGAGGGCTTTAAATTTTTTATAACCTTTGTATATGGAGATTCGGTAGTAGAGTACGGTGAATATGTATGAGAATGCCTAAGAGCATCTCCAACCCCACTCTATAATTTACTCTAAAATAGAGTGGGAAATAGAGTAATGAACAAACAAAAAAGTGATTACTCTATAAATGGAGTAATGATTTTTTTGTTTGTTCATTACTCTATTTCCCACTCTATTTTAGAGTAAATTATAGAGTAAATTATAGAGTGGGGTTAGTCTAAATCGACAAAATGCCTTATTAATGATAAGATATTTCAATAAGATTTTGAGAAATCATGAGAAACGAGAGATAAATGGAGAGCGGGGCCCACACTCTTGCCCTTTTGTAGCATGATTAGCAACTATAGTATGATCAATCTTTCGAATATTGGAAATTCTCTCTTAGGTGGGAAGACGTTCTAACGGTAAAGTGAAATGCCATTTAGACATAACTATTTGTAACGGTGATTGGCACTTTCTATTTTCCCACACCTATATGGAATACTTAAAATTTTAGCGTTCAGGCATCGACCAATCTTTGCTAGAATTTGTTTTGTGGTCCACAAACGTAAAAGGATCTCTAATTTTGATAAACGATGGATGTGAAAACCCATATTTAAAGAGGCAATTACTCAGTATGGGGAACCTATGATGAATCTCATCATGGGAATTTTCGTCAAAAAATTGCCTCATGTCGTAGTGAGATCTCCTCGTGGAAGTAATCTACACCAACATATTTTGCGAGCCTGATTGAAGAACTTAAATGTCAGATGGACGTAGTCACATATAATGATAATAGTACATTAGAAGAGATAGAGTAATAAAGAAGACAATTATGTTATGGTGTCTTACTTTGTCCCTCAAGAAATCACTAAAAATTTGAGGAGTGCAATCTCAACCTTTTGGTGGAGTTCCAAACAAGATGAACGTGATATCCATTGGATTGCTTGGAACAATATTTGCATTTCACAAGATGTGGGAGGTCTTGGACTCTGCAGTATGCATGATTTTAATCTCAAGCTCTTAGCTAAGCAGTTGTGGCGTCTCCTAAAATTCTTGTCCACATTACTAGCTAAAGTTCTACAAATATTTCAGGAATTGTAATCTTTTGGAGGATAAGAAATCTTATTCTCTCTCTTATGGCTAGAGGAGTATAATGGAAACAAGAGAAACACTTCAACAAGGCCTTAGAAAGACGATTGGTTCGGGTTATGAGACAAAAGTTTGGAGCAAGAACTGGGTCTCAGATATTTTGGCGCATCTCCTGAGGGGTTTAGTGCATATTGGTTATTATGACCCAAACCTTATGGTCCATTATTTGATCATAATGATACTAACACTTGGGATGAAGACCATCTTATCATGTTATTTTTACATGAAGATATCACTCTGATTTTAAGGTTGAGACCGAGTAATTCTTGTACTAAAAGATGATCTCGCATGAAATTACGCCAAATCATGATCATACTCAGTTAAGACACTTCATGTGGCAAGTTATTTATGGTTGTGTTGCCACTTGTCAACGTTTGACCTATCTCATTGGAAATTGATAAGAGTTATCCAAGATGTGAAACGCTGGAGGAAACCATAAAAATCTTCTTTTTGAGTGTCCACTTACCCTGTAAGTATGAGCCTTTTCAGACTTCTAGTCTCTTTCAGATTTTTTCGAGTACATCTATTACCAAAATATGTATTTCTTATTTTGGAAGATAAAACAACTAAGTTTTGTGGACCTCATTGAAACAATTATCCTTGGATTCTATGATACATTGGAAGGTTAGAAATGATAAAGTGTTTAATGGTAAAGAGAGATCCTTAATGGATACCTTGTACTGGCAGTTCTAGAAGCAGAAAGTTTGAAGATTGCGAATCAGAAAGAATGTGAAGAAGAAGTAAAGCAACATGAGGAAGTGCAACCCTCAGAGGCAACTACCTCCTTACCTTGCTCCGTGGACTCTTGAATCCCTACATGCCAGATTGATATCTCGTGGGTTGATCATGGACAATGTAGTGGTCTTAGCTAGTACTGTTGGGATGATATAGGACATAAGACACATGAAAAAGGTTGTAGAAGTAGCCTACTAACACTCTACGCGAAGCTAAATGGGTTGCTTTGAGCTATGTCATACCTAAAAATTGAAGCATGCTATCGATGAAGTTCAAAACAAATTGTATGTATATTTTTAAGATGATAGAAGAGCTCCCGAATTGACCAGTTTTTAGATCATAATTACAGTTTTTCTATAATCTTAAAAAACATTTTAAGTTTGTTTTAGTAGTTTTTTAAATCTCAAAATCTCAAAATTTATATGCGGATCTTTCAAAAAAAAATCAAAGTACGTAAGTATCTTTTTCTCATGTAAGTTATGATCAGTCGGTCAATGCGATCCCATCCGAAACCCATATGACTGACCAAATATGATTTCATAAATGGTGCTTGATGAAAAAAAAAATCCACTGAGCTAAAAACTCCACAACGGAGTGACAAAACCGACATGTTACATACATCTGGAGGCAGTAACCACTGAATTACAAACTTAACTATCCGAAGACATTAAAAGAATCAACAACCTCAGTGCTTTAAAAAAAAAGATTAGCCCAACCTAAAAAAAATCTATAAAGATAGCAACCGAAGTAAACACCAAAAGCTTCTTCTAACAGACCAAAGAAAATAGAAACTTCAACTAAGCTCAACTCTTTTAGTCTAAAATCATCTAGATTCTGCTAACTGCGAAGTTATTAAAGCAAACAAATCTTCAAACACAGTAGAATTATCTATGTTACACTAGTGACAATCAACCCATAAAAATCAATAGATCCATCCAAAACCACATCAAATCGAAAAAAAAAAAAAAAACCAACATAGAGGAAGCTGCTTAAGAACATGATAATGAGAATTTGATAGCATCATTCATAATGTAGATATCAAAATACTTTGGAGAAAAGACTGTTATTTAGAAATCAATGTTCCTTTAAACATGGATTTGATTTTAAAATGTTTGATTCATCTGTGAAGAGATAAAGTTATATGATCGGCATAAACTACATTTTAAATGGCTTTTAATGGAAAATGGCAAATATTTGGGGATCATAAATAAGATTTTATTTAACTACAGTTTTGGGGGTTTCCATTATATGGTACGGTACAAACAAACTTTCACTCTGCAATCCAAAAACTACTTCTCCCTCACTATGTCAATCATTATATATAGAGCTATATTTACAAAAGGACACACCTGCTTTTCTTGGGACACAAGACTGAACCCAAAATAATCAAATCATCTGCTTAGTATCATCTTCTTTCTATGAGCTTTCATGGAAGTTCGCTGACCTAGAAAGAGCAGCAGGATTAGCTTGGAGTTCCGGTCGTCTTCCTAGAAGTTTTCCATCAGAAAGACTACTTTTTACTTTGTGTGATGATGACCTAAAAGCCCTGAAAGTGTCTGACTTTTCGTCCTTCTTGATCCCTAGTGTTTCCCATATCGAACTTTTAGCAGCTTCCTCTGGATCATCGATCCTCAGCGTCTTGGGAACCCACAGGCATCTCCCGGATTTGCATTTTTCTCTGCCAAGTGACTTGGTTTCTGGTTCAGATATGCTCTCGTCTCGTGAATGTTTACCAAGTGTTGGAGAATTTGGACCAGACACACCAGATGGTGAAGTGGTTTGTGGAATCCATGTGAAGCTGTTCCATGTCCCTGGTGAAACCCCCGGGCAGCTCCAGTAAGCTGGCAGAGGGTAAAACGGCAATACCGTCCACGAAACACCGTTCCAAGCGTAGGGCCAAGTTGGTGGTGGTGGTCCAGGAAAGCATGGAACTTTTGGTAACGGGCTGATTGCTACAGTCTCCTTGTTTGACGGGTTCAAACCTTCATTGGATTCTTCTTGCAATCCGGTTTGTGTATTCAGCATTGACTTTTCAGCAAGATTCAATCCTGAAGCCATGGATTCACAAAGGACTGAATGAGAGCCAAAAGTCAGGAGATTAGGATCGGTTCTTGCCGCTGCCTTCTGCATATCTTCCGCAGATGCTATGCTTACATGACGGTTATAATGAGAAGACAAGCTCTTGTTCTTGCGTCTCCCTGCACCAACAGGAACGTTCCTCATAGTTCCACCAGCTGTCCAATATCTCTGACATTTCTTGCAGAAATGGCGAGGCTGGTTAACGTTGTAGTTGTTATAGTAACAGAACTTGGTCTCCATGCTGTTGCATCGAGGGCAAGGCAGAATCTTGTCGGGTTTCTTTAACTTCCCCTCTTGAGAGCAAGTCTCGTTGTTCTGTGACGACTCTTCATCCTTCTTTGTAGCTTTTGTTGTTTCAGTTTTCTCAGTAATACTCGATGCCATAGTAACGTTACTAGATTCATCCTTCAACGACTCTTCCCCACACTGATTATCTTTCTCTTCCTGGATCAACATATAATACATCGCAATAGTCACATCAGTATCCTAACATGTAACAATGTTATTCATAAAGGAACAAGCAAAGATCGTTGTTCTGTATACTAATCAAACAAATATAAAACCGAAGATAGAAGCAGCAGAGAAACAACAAAACGTGTAAACTCATCTGAGGAAAGACTAGGAACTATCTCTATGGAATCAAATCTAACATCAACAAATCTGTCATGGGTATTCGTGAAAAATGGATCCAAGAATCCAAAAAGACCTTACCTTTTCACTCTCGCTGTCTCCACCATGAAACCCACCATCATCCCCTCCACCTTCTCCTGCTAAACCGGAGTCACCCATCTCTTCATCATCTTCGGTACACGAATCTGATAACCGAACAGGATTCTGACGTTGATGTTCCGTATAGCTAGATGAAGAATCAACATCAACAAGCCCAGGTAAAGGAATCGTCTTCCCAAATAGCTTAATCGCCGGATCAGACATCAATCTTCTTCTTGTTTTCCAGCGAGAATGAAAAGAAAAAGCGTAAACTTTTGAGAAGACAGCGAGAGAGAAAGAAACGACTGTCTTGTCTTGTGTTTCGGTGGTTGTCTAAAGTTTTTTTTCTTCTCGATTTGTTTATTTATTTTCTTGTGTATGGGAGAGAAAAGATTACAGTTTAGCTGTGATCTCGCGAGTTTGTACAACCTTTTGATTCGCCCAGTGTGCCACGTCATTAGTCTTGAGGGCTCTCAGCCACAAGTTTCTTTTCTTTTTCTTTTTTTAATAAAAAGGGGAACTCTTCTCCTTTTTCCTCTCTTTTAGGCTTTTTATTTCCTTTTCAATCTGGTCAGCACACCTTTTTCTTTCCTTTTTGAACTTTTACTTTTTACTATTAACAGTGACTTCTAGGAGGTAAACTATATGGATTTCTAAAAAAATAAAAATAATATTATTTTAATTTGATTAATGTATTTCACTTTTTAAGTATTTAGGTAAGTGACATTTGTGAAGTTAGTTTGTAAAGATATCAACATCGTTTCATGTGCAAGTAATTATTTTATTCTCTTTTTTCATTGTATGTTTTTTTTAATCAGTTTAATAATAAAAAACTCTTTTACAAATTCATCGAACTCTAAAACTATTTACAATAGTTTGTATATTACATACTCTAACTTTTTACTTTTTAACATTTCACATCATTTTTTTTTCCTCCACATAATAATTCAACACACATTTTACTTTTATATCATATAATAGTTTTGTTTCAACACCTTAATCTACTATTTTATGTTATATTTTTGATTTTTGTTAACAAAAAACTGAGTAAAATTCAAATGAATCATTTATTTTATTATTGTAAAAAATCAAGTTTAAATTTATTAAAAACTAACTAAAAGTTATATTAAAATTTTATTTTTATTTTGTATCCAAATCATAAAACAACTTTCTATTTATAAAGTATGAAATAATAAATTTTGATATAAAATTATATAAAGAATAAAATTATTTACTATATAAAAATTAACCACAAATAATTAGGGTGAAAAAAAGAACAAATATATCAACAACTAATGATAAATCACTTTTTGCTATTGTCTCTCTCATCTCTCTTTGTTTCAAAGGGTTGAATAAATTCAACTCAGTTTAATCCACCTCATTTTCAACTGTTTATTCAACATATCATTGCACCAATTAAACAGTTGAAATTTTTTTCAACTTACTCATTGTAAATAGCCTAAGATTGTTGTGACCAAATCATAAAAAAATATTCTTTCCATTCTAAAATATATAGTATTTAAGTAAAAATTACTAGAATAATATAAAAATTAGTATATGACTAGAATAGCACATATCTTTTATGAATTACTAGAATATTTTTAATTTATACTAAATTATATTAAGACTCTTAGCTAGTTTTTCTAAATTAAAATTAGTTTTAATTAACAAATCCACACAACTAATTCACGTTCCTAATTAACATGATGATCAAAAGAGAGGGGAGAGGGAAAGACAATCAATCGACATCGAATTTAAAACATCCGGTGTTAAAAGAAAATATAGAACTTTCTTTATCAACATTTAAACCCTAAACGTTCGATAATGTTGTTTATTGCGCATTGCCTTTATCGCCTGGTCGAACCTGTCTTATATGATATCGTCGTCGTCGAAATTGTATTCTCCGCAAAATTTTACTCTAAAATCGTCTTGTCCGCAATCTCCCGAAATTGTCTGCTCTGGTATGTTGTGCATGAGTTTGATTTACGTTGTGGATGAGTTTTATATCATGTTCTGGCTGAGTTTATTTTTCTTTGCGGCTGAATTTGATTTATGTTGTGGATGAGTTTGATTTAGGAACACATTGGCAACTGTAGAATAATGGAAGAACGGTTGAAATTAAATCGTTTCTCTTTGCGCGAAACTCGTAACCATGCCACAAACTCCATTCCCATTTCAAAGATTGCACTAGTTTCCCAATCCTGTCAACTGATTCCCTTGTAAAACGAGCAAAATACTCCTCATCATTCCAAAAGATCTTCTGAGTCATTGCATATATATAGACGACACACTCATATCTTGCATCCGCTGCACTCTTCATGAGAGCAAATTTTTCTTCTTAAAGGTTAAATGAGAAGAGTAATTGTACACCTTTCATATATAGCGTGCTTGAGTTTTTCTCAGCATAGCAAGTTTTCAACAACAAAAGAGGCATATTGAGTCCCCAAGGAAAGGATAACACATCGAAAAAATGACATATCCGACACCGCTCTATTAATGCCTTCATCGACTTGCACGATGCTCTCAGGCTATAGAGATCCCTGAAGGAATTATCTGCCACACATTCAACCACTAAAGCTTGAATTTCTTCAGACAATTGAAGAATCGGGAAACATTCCATTTTCTCTCAAATATGAAAGTTTAAGATTAATGTCAAAAATGTTTTCTGTTCGAGATAAACAGATATCGTGTATAAATAGAGAGTTGAATAGGTATATTGTTTGATAATACACCTTTTAACTCGAGACATTTTTACTTTTGGGTGGGAATAGACAACTTAGACGTAATTTTTAAGAAAAACATAACTCAGCCGTATCGTTCAAAAAACATAACTCAGCAGTATCGTTAAAAACGTAACTCAGCCGTATCGTTCCAAAAACATAACTTAGCCGTATCGTTCAAAAAATAGAACTCAGCCGTACGGAGAATTCATACATTGCTAGCAACTCTTACATCAGACAAGTTTTCGCATTATGACCATCATGTTTACAACGAGAACATTTGTGCTCTTTCCTAGGACGTTTGTTCTCAAAGGCAACTTCCAAAGCAGATTTTATCCTATTTTTCTTAGGCTTTTCTGGTTGTTGACGCACCATCGGGGGCAAGCAAGGTTGGTTAGCCACGTTATCTAGAACTTCCAGCGCTGAATCAACTGGCATGATCGACTCAGCGTATGCGGTTACCAAATAGACGATGTTATTGTAAGGACTGCACATGATATATGACAAATATTCCGGTACTCGGCAGCTGTGATTGCATGCACACATGGCAATTCCTCGTGCTCAAAACGCCGGAATGTGCATTTTTTCTCTTCCAAGTTCACAACATGCAAAGACGGTCCATAAGATCCATATGTAACTTCAATGTGATGAGCATCAATCCTTTGTATGTTCATCAGTCTGGCGGCAATAACACGGCCCTATTATATATAAAGAATAAATACATTAAGACTGACTTATGGAACCATAAAGGCTGACTTATCTAACCATAAAGACTGACTTATGGAACCATAAAAGAGGATTTATGAACTGTTACGGCTGACTTACAAGTAGTAGTTTCTCGACACCACACGAAAGTATAGTTAACTGCGATCTAGCATCCTCTCTCCGTTCTTTAAACATGTGATCATCATAACACATCAATTATAATAGTCGAACAACGTTAAGACCTCTAGCACTTTACAGTGATCTGTTCATTGATTATGCTATGTTCGTAGTCATCAAATTGTACCTTTTGGCTTGGAAATGGACATGCGCCCACAGTTGGACATCAACTATTTGGAGGTAGCCATATAGTTCAGGATTAATCGCTTCAATCTCCTCGAAAATTGTAGTAAAGTCAGCCAACCTAAAACATCTCGCCGTTTTTTTACCGAATAAAATACATATTTTCCTTTGTAGAAACCCAAAATGTTCTTATAAAAATGGTAAGTACAAATTCCAAGATCCAATCCCAATGGGGAATAGAAGCGAGTCGCTTCCGGCTGGCTTGTAATCCAACGGATATTCATGAAGAAGTATTGTGCTATTTACCAGTGAGAAGCCAACGGATACACATTCCTTATTGCTTTCCCTATCGAGTTATGCATGTCCGAGATTAACGCAAGAGCGTCACCATCAGGAATAAAAACTTTTAGTTGTGTAAAAATCAATCCCACGAATCAGCATTTTCAGTGTCAACCACACTGAAAGCTATTGGGAAAATGTGAAAGTTATCATCCTTAGCAAGTGCTGTCAGACATGTCCCTTTGTATTTATCATTTACAAATATACCGTCCACAATGAGAACTTCGCCCATGAAAGAAAAACCATTTATGCTCGCACCAAATGGAAGGAACAAATACATGAATCTTCCAAACTCGTCGATTTTGTAGACGCGTTTATGTACCCGGATTTTCCATCTTTTCATGTATAGGTACGAAGGCAAGGCTGCAAACCCACTCTCAGGTGTTTCCTCATCGATTTTTCTTGAAAATTTTAGCGTCCTATGTGATTTCCAATAATCAATCTGTCCATATGGAAAATGATACAAATAAATCAGCTCTAAAAAACTCAGTCGTTATGCCAATATAACTTAGACGTATCTTTTAAATAACTCAGTTGTTTTGTCTATATAACTCAACTGTATCTTTTAAATAACTCAGTCGTTATGTTTATATAACTCAGTCGTTATGTTTATATAACTCAGTCATATCTTTTAAATAACTCAGTTGTTATATCTAAATAACTCAGTTGTATCTTTTAAATAACTCAAACATTATGTCTATATAATTCAGCCATATCTTTTAAATAACTTAGATGTTATGTCTATATAACTCAGTTGTATATTTTAAATAACTTAGTTGTTATGTCTATATAACTCAGCTGTTATGTCTATATACTCAGCCATGTCGTTTGTATACCAGCTCTATCGTTTAAAACACTCAGCCGTAAAGTAAAAAAAACTCAACCCTAACATTTATATAACTCAACATGAATAAAATAATTACCTTTACACCAAACTGCTTATTGATAGCTATTCCAACACTTCTAGTTTGAACAGACGGACTAACATTGCCGAGAAAGTCCTTGTACAACTCTCCTAAAATATATGGTGTTTCTTATTGAGATCGATTAGAACGATCAGTCACAGAACATGTATGATTTGAATCGTAAATACGAACATAAAATGCCTTGGAATCCCCTTGTGTAGAAGCAAAAACTCTCCAGAGACATCTATCAACCCAACACTTAACAATGAGTCTATCCGAGTTGGATACGTCTACATCAAAATCAAATTGATATCTAACTGTATGAAGTTTCAGCCGTCTCTCCAAATAAGCTTTACTCTCGTATAGTTGCCCTACTGCAAGGTTTAGCGAAAATATCTCCAACCTTAGAACCCCCAAATTCCCTTTAGATCCGTCCATCGACAAGTCATGAGATCTTCCTTTAGGAGGTAGTGTTGGTGCATCTTCATCTTGTTGTGGAGATTCACCGTATGAGCTGAAGTTATCATCTTCATATGACACACCATCCGATTCGTCGAACATGTCAAATCGGCTTTCAAATTCATCTTCGTCTTCTTCGCCTACATCATCTTCTCTGCCTACTTCATCTTTTTTTCCTTCCATTTTACTAGAGCATTCACTATCTTTGTCGTCGCGTTTCTCCTCCAAACTGAAACTATCATAATTTTTCGTATCTAGATTCAGCTTCCGAGCCAAAACTGAACAACCTTTACTCTTCTCTCTTTCTCCTTCATTTGCGTACTATCACTTTCTCTTTTTTCCGTAATCTCCACACATAAACATAGTTGTTCGATTTTCCTTAGGCTTAGAAAACCTATCAACTGTTGATTATTGGAGATGTAAACTGGTGGAGTATCGTGCGCCATTGAATTCAAAGCTTTATTCGAGAACATGTAGCTTAGCTGAATCTGATGGCTCGACTCGTTCAATTTGTAATCATCGTATACCAACTTACGAGTTTGTCATGTACTGTTTTCTCATCCATATGCATAACTCTACATCCTCTATTGTCAACGTTCAATACATATTTTTTTTTTCTTAACCCAGTTACCGGAAACAATAATTATGATAGTTCCATAAGATCTCAAAGAAAGATGAATGAAAAGAACATTAATGAAGAAGATAGATGAAGAAGATGAAGAATAAGACACGGCGTCTGTAATATAAACCCTAATTTTACTATTGTAAAGTTAGTAGTGACATGGCTAATAAGAGCTGCTAACACGGAAAATTGAACTGATGACATGGAAAATCAATAACTCAACCGCCAAATGAACACATAACACATTCTAAATAAGTCAGCCATCAAATACATCGTAGATCAGTTGCAACGTGAATGATATTTCAGTAATTAATCTTTTGCTAATAAATCAGCCGTAATTAGGCTGGAAAATATTAAGTCTGCCATATCGTCAAATAAATCGACCGTCAAATGAATGATATTTTAGTAATTAATCTTTCACTAAAAAGTCAGACATAATTAGGCTGAGTTTACTGTTAATCCATACTATTACAGCTGATAAAACGTAACTCAACCGTACCTACCTCCCATAAGTCAGCCATAAATTTAATAAGTCAGTCAGCCGCTGATCATTAACTCAACCTTGTCTTAACTATAACTCAGCCTGTTTTCCGATAAATCAGCTTGTCGATGTTTAAATCAGCCCGTCAATGTATAAATCAGCCCGTCGATGTATAAATCAGCCGTAACTTATGTTTGGAAGTCAGCCTATCTCATAACTCAGCCTATTTTTTTTGTAAATCAGCCGTTACGTACGGCTGACTTATTTTGCTAAATCAGCCCAAATCTCATAAATCAGGTGTGTTGTTTAACTCAGCCGCAACGTAAACATAACTCAAACGTAAATATTGTTGTAGCGCTTTACGGCTGAGTTCATTAAAATATGTCAGTGATTTCCAACTTGGCGCCGTTTTTTTTTGCTTATGTGGAATTAAAAAATAATGGCATTTTCTAAATATATTTTTTGTCACAATGTAATAAAGGGGTACACTTGGCATTAAAAATGACAATAATAAAAAAAAGTTTTATATAGTTCTAGTCATTTGTCCTAATTTACGTATTTTTAATCTTTTTAAATATAAAATGTTTGCAACTTTTTAGAAACTTCTAATTTTATTAAAACATATGTAAAACCAATATATTGTGTATATATAGTGTATTTCAAAGTTGGATCAATTTTAATCTATATTTTCTTGATATTTTAGGTAATTTATTTTTAAATATCTGTGATTTTACATAAACCTCTTACAATTTGAAATAGAAAAATATATAATATAAACTTTTATTCATTTGGTCTGATATATTGTTTGCAAACTTGCAATAACATAGTTGAATCCGTGAATATATATATTAATTTTGTATATAATGTGTGCTTGTATGTTAATAAATAAACTTTGATTATTTTGTTAAAAGTTTTGGTTGAAAATTTTACAAATAATACAATATAACATATAGCTATTGTTGGATCTTTTTATATATTTATAGGAACGACTATTCTATTATTTAAATTTGAGATGATTTTGTTAACTAGACCGAAATATAATAACCAATAAAATAAAACTCTCTATGAAAAGACCTCGCAATCCTAACTAAATAAACAGAAATTCTATTTTGCGCTATTGGGATGTGAGAGATCTTGAAGTCCGAAAAACATAGCTGAAGAGTTTTTATCGCCTTTAATTCTTTGCAATCAGGTCCTTGCAATTTTTCTCAATGTTCTGACATGTCGAACGTTGGAGCATGCTCTCCATGGTCCATTGCAATGCTTCCACTTTTGTATGCAAAACAGCTTCTCACTGTCTTAAGTTTTGCGTCCACTAAAGCTGAATCTTCCCCATGATATCCATCCAACCTATCCGCATCCACTGAACTGAGCTATAGAGGTCCACGACCCATCCACCATGCATATATTTCCCAAAATTAAGACTTGTGGCTCCTCAATAAAATGTGATTGTGGAGATGAAGGTATCGTCTTATTTTATTTAAACTAAGCTTGACATTCGCTTTCCGCATATTGGACTAACTCCAAAGAATCCCTCTCTATCTCCCTAAAAAGTTTATCATTCTGAACCTTCCAGACATACCAAATTATCCAAGGATAAGGATCCTTGTCAAATCTAAGTTCCTCAGTGTTGTTCTTTCTCCGTAATAGATAATCCATATTAGCATAAATGCTCGGTAGTAGAAAGATGTCAGGTCTAGATGGAGTTGCTGATAAAGACCATGCATGTAAATCTGGTGGGGATTCAAAGTTGGCATGAGTAATTATCACATTGCATATTGCATAGTGTTAGGTTTCTGGTTACCACCATATGTCATGTTATTAGTTACCAAATAAGATGAAAAATATTTTAAAGTGCCTTTATTTTCAAGTACAGGTTTGAAAGCTTGGTTATACTTGGATTCATAACCTCCATCTCTTCATCTTTTTTTCAATAAATTATGTGCTACCCAATATTCAAATTTAACTATGTATTGCACAGTCTTTATATAGTTCCAACAGAAAGTATCCCAACAATTAGTTGGACTGATGGTCAAACTTCGTATTAGAATTATGTCATCGTAGATAACATAATTTTCAATATTTTATATTTAGTTATTTTATTGAGAGTAATTTTTGTATATTCAATATTAACTTATGTAGATGTAAAAGCCACAAAGTAAGAAAAGATCTCAAATACTAGTCTCTTGAAGATAGATCCTTCCATACGTAACAAGAGCGAGAGGCGACTAGGGCATCAACCATTTTAATAAGAGATCAATGGACGATGCTACTTAAATCTATACAAAGCAGTCATAGTACACTAGCTCAAATAGCAATGCACCAAATTTACATTACACATTCATATGTATATTGACAAATGATTTACTTAGTTACCCCCTAATACAGTGACGATCTATTTAACTCGGTAAAAAGTATGACAGCAAGTAAACATTCGTACTAGTGGAAACACTGTATCATATTGGTTAGGATTTAAAGCCTTTTATACCCAGATTTGGAGTTTCGAATTCGGGATAATGTAACTTTTATAGTTTATAGAATGCAAAGCTTATCAGAGATTTCAGAATATTGTATGAAGAATTGTTCGTTGTGGTCGTTGCTACATATCGAACATGTCTTTCAAAGATGTTGTATATGGAAAACTGTTTGTCGATCTATGTGTTTCAGGGAAAGCTTTATTGTAGAATCATTACCTATGGATTTAATTCATCAATATTGCATATATTACGAGTAGTTGATCATCATTTGTAATAGAATTAGAAATTATGTGAAAATGTAATTGGTGGTTTACCCAATATTAAAAAAAAAATAAACATAGGAGATTTGCTAAAATAGAACAAAACAGTTTTATTGTTCTTTTGCTATAAATTTTTTTTGGTCTATTTTGGACTTAGGATACTCTTGATTTATTTTAAAATATTATATAAAATATTTAAGAGTCAGAAAATATGAAAATTATACATAATGTATATAAACAAAAACCAATAATATGAAAAATATTTAGGTTGAGTAATTATTAGTAAAACATAATTTCAATTTTTGATCCACGGATAGCAGAAAGACCAATCTATTGATACAGTTGAATGTAATTTCAGCTAATTACCTAACTATCGACAACTCTTAGAACTTAAAATCTACGTAATGTCCATTTATCTACGGAAACATAATATAAAATCTACTATTTTCTCTATGATCTGAAATATGGTAGATTAACTAAATTAATGTTTATTCATACATCTACCAACACTTGAATGTAAAATATACCAACATTAAAATACTCTACGAAATGAAGATTATTTTTTCTACCGACACATCAATTTTCTATGAAACCAAGATTACTTTATCGACCACCAAATCTATATTTTATGAAACCGAAATTACCAAATTTACGAATTCATCTTTTGTCTACAGCTGGTAGATTATGATTTCTACCTGATTTGATTAACAATATTCCATAAAATTGCCCCAAATTTAAGCAAAAAAAAAAAGAAAAAAATTCCATAAATCTCTTCAAAATTTGTTAGAAGATATTTTCCAAATGTGAATATTACCTAAAATAAACATAAAAACGAGTCTTGTTTTTCTCTAACGTGTGCTTATGAAATTTTTTATAACTAGGTGGTTGTCCTCGATTTCGCGGATATAAGCATTTTGTGAAAATTACATTTTATTTTTATAATTTTTAATAATAAGCATAAATATTAAAAGTTAACTTTCAATTTTAAATAGTTTTGAAAAATTGGTATTGTATAATATTAGAAGAGTCTTGAGATATAGTGATAATTTTATAAATTTAGTCTAAGTTAAGTTTTATTATAATTTGTGATTAATACAAAACTGAAGATTAATGGTTTTGCAGTAGATTTTGGTTTTTTTTTGAAAAACATGAATGGTTGTTATAGATTTTGGATTTAGTTTATGAATTTTGCTTTTAATTAAAATTAATAAAATAAAATATTAATAATAATAAAATATTTATTTTCGAAATAATAAAATATAAAACTAACATCAAAACACACATAAGATTATTTAATAAAATTATTTTAAAATAAAAATAAAAAATAAAATTATCGAAATCACCTATTGATGCAGAAATTCGATAATATAAATTTATTAATAGTTAACTACAAATTTTTATTTTATGTGTATAATTTTTTACATATTCATTAATTTTATGTAAAATATAGAATAAAATAACAGTTACAAAAAAATAACAATATTTATAAAGTTGTTAAAATTCTTAATCTACACATATGGTATAGTAAGTAAATAATAGTTAAAAAAAATCAAAAACTAAAATATTATTTATATTTTTAAAGAAATGACAAAATTAATAGCTAAATTTTTAAATTACAAAAGTAAATTAAACTGAAAATTACAATACATATAATTAAATTAATTAATTAATTTACTATAAAATTTGTGTTACCAAATATTTATTAAAACATAATAAATTAATTTACCTTAACAATTTCAATAGCTTAGAAAAGTGGTATAGGTAAACTCCAAATGATTAAAAAGTAGTGTAGTTTTTAGAGTTTTGTTTTACTAAACTTTTAATGTTTATGTCTATTTTGAGTGTTTTTGTAGAATATTATGGGTAGATTTTATATAGTAAACTATATAACTAAAATTATTAGTTTTTTTTTAAAAAAAGTCATTTTCTTGGACGTGAGTTGTATAGAAAACCAAAATTGAATGTAGATTTTGGTTACTAAGAAGGAAGTAGTAAAAAGATATAAAGAATAGTTTCCCTAAAAAATCAAAAATCTACTTTTTCAAAAATCATGATTGGATAAAAAACAGTTTTTAAAAAATCAAAAACCAAAAACTAATCTAAAAATTACAACTAATCATCCTCTAAATTTATTTGACCAAGATTTTCACTAAAAAATATTGTAATTTAGATAACTTGTATTATTATTATTTTCATTTTGTTTTTAGTTACTTTGAATACATAACTATTTTACTATAAATGATTAACTAATTATACATCATAAAAATAATATCTAAATTTTTAAATAACATAACGTTGTTATTTTAGACATATATACTTAATATTAATGTGAAATTCAATAGTTTTATTACTTCAAAATAACATGATTTTATTTGTATAAAATTTGTTAGAATTTTGTTATCATACATTATAAAAATTTATTATTCCAGAAAGAGTACATATCATTATTTTGTAAACAATTTTATTTTACTTTCAATTACATTAAGTTTTCCATATTCGAATTTATCAATTTCAGAACATATCATTTATATTGATCTTACCTACTTAATTTATCTCCAAGTTGTAAAAACACATAAACTAATTAGTTCACAATTATTCTAATACATAAAACACATGTATCTCGGCAAAAAAAAAGTTTAAGTACATAAGAATATAAAAGAACCAAGAATACAACAAAGATGTTGTATTATTCTTCATTCATGTTTTTTGTTTATGTCTCCTTTCTTTTTACCTATTAAAAATAAATATGTCAATTTTATTATTAATCAAAATTATTTAAATTAACAAAGTATTAATTCTAGTCTTGTATTAATATAATATTCTTATTTTTCAATTTTATATTATTTTTAATTGATTAACATTATTTTAAATGAGTTACCTTATAATATTTATGTTTTAAAATAAAAAATACTTTAATAATTTTTAAAAATGATAACTCAACTATAATATCAACATTTGTCACTGAAAGTAACTGACTTTTCTTAAAATTTTATATTTGACTGTTTTGCATTCATTTGACATTTTTCGAAATATATATATAGTGAGTGAGTATAAGAAATATTATTAGGTTTAGGTCAATTAGTTTTCTGCAACGTATAATTACTGTATCCGTTATAAATAAAAACATATTTAAAATCTTTTATATAATTATTTCATTAATATCATATATATATATATATATATATATATATATATATATATATATATATTCTTAAAATTGTATAATATAATCTATGATATTTAATTGTATCTATAAATAAATTATGTTAATTCATCTTTATTTTAAGATGTTTAATTGTTTGTTTGGTAACATAAATTACATTAGGTAACTCTACAATTAGTTTCCTTTTTAAACTTTAAGTAAATAAATAAAAATTTAAATATCAACAACCAATCATATTAAGAGAATTAATTATAACTTCACAATCAGTATAGAGTAATTCCCTTAGATAGCATCATTTAGTTTGTTTGTTACAAAAATAGTTTTTAAGGAAAGAAATGATCAAAATATTTTTTTTAGAAGCTAAAAAATTCATTTATATGCATTTATACCCCTAGGGTTAACTAATTTGGACTTTAGGGTTTAGAGTTAAGGGGTGGGTTTGGGGTTAGGGTTTCAAATTTCAAAAAAAAAATAAAAAAAAATCAAAATTTCAAAAAAAAAAAAGTCTATTTTGGTCATGTTATTTTTGAGGACTATTTTTGTGACAAAAACTTAAAAAGGGCTATTTAAGAGAATTGCCCATTAGTATATATGATATCAAATAAAGAGATTTTTTTCTAAATAAAAAACCTCCTATTATTAATTGAGAAGTCAATTATATACTAATAGTGTAGTTTAGAATCAAATTAAGAGAATTAATTCTAAACTTCAAATTAAGACTTCACAATTAGTATAAATAAAAAATTAAATATCAACAACCAATCAAATTTAAAAAAATTATTCTAAACTCTTATATATCTGTGACTTCTCAATTAATATATAAGAATATTTTTTATTTCCTTTTGTCATTTTTGTTTTGCAAGACTCATAATTATGCATCTTGATGTGTGGATATTGTGTCCGTTTAAAAGATAGGGATTTGCAATCTATATTAACTACGGTTTAGGGTTCATATTTGTTAATATATGTCAAGCAATGTAGTTGTTCACATATGTATTTGTAACTTAGGTTAATATATGTTAAGCAATATATGTTGGTCACGGCGTGGGATTTTTCACAATTCCATACGACCCAATACCCTAAACTAGGTTCATTACTTCATAAAAGCATAAATTGGTTCTAAGGGACGTTAAAAGATGTATCTAAACGTTTAAAAAGTATCCATAAAGCAACAACCAAACCCATAAAAGATGAGTTTAAAAATGTATCCATTAAGCAACAACTAAAACCATAAGAGATGAATCTACGTAACAGTGCAAGTACAAAAAAATGTCACAATATTTACATAATCAAGGATAAAAATGTTAGCTACAGACATCACATCTTGCACCCTTCTGTTTACGGACATACATATGTCTCAAGCACGTGTGACACTATCAGTCGTCTAAGCTACTCTGTCCCAAGAAAATTCACAAGACATAGTGACAATCTTTAAACTCTTAGAAGATGGGAACGACATAGGTGCTGAATCATAAGACAGGTAGATTATTGGTGTTTGAAACAAACTTCAACATATCAACATAAGCTTGATCACTTGTCTTTTTGATAAAGACTTGAAACACTTGATGCATAGTAGATTATTGCCGTTTTAGAGTAGACCCTTGTTTTGGAAACGCTTGATACAGTCATCAAACATCTCAGACAATGACTATAAAGAAGAAAATCCAAGTTCATGTATTCTTTGTAGTGTCCAATCTTTGAGGCATATCTTTGCCCTCTTCACTACCCACCTGACACAGTTTTATTTGTGCAAAACATCAAAACATGTCTTGAAGTGTCAAATATACAGTGGAACTGTGGAAGTAAAGCAGAGGCGATAAGACTATAATTATGTATGTATGGTCTCAAATGGGTATAACGGGTATTTGGTTCTTAGCATCTCAATGATCTCTAACCTTTTCAATTTCCAGGAACCAAGTCCAGGACATGAGCCACAGACCATCAAGCTCTGTCCCCAGTGCGTGAAATACATTATCCAGAAGCTAAGACTAACCATTTGCTTACTCGACTTGGTGGTGCTCAAAGAAAGTCATCCTAGATTAATCATTCCTTAAACAGAAACACGAACCAAGATCAAAACTTTGGCATAAAATAAAACTCAAAAAAATTATTTCAATAATATTTTAATCAATAATTAATTTCAAAAATAAATTTAATAACAATACTAAAATTATATTTATTTTATATAAAAGTTATCAAATTTAAATAATATATTTCATATTTTAATCAACAATTAATTTCAAAAATATTTATATAAATTATTTCAATAAAATTTCAAAAATACAAATTTAAAAATATGTATTTCAATAATATTTTAATCAAAAATTAATATTAAAATAAATAAAATAAAATGTTTATATAATTTTATTATAATTTTCTTAAGAAATAAATTTTAATAAAATATATATATTTCAATAATATTCTAATCAAGAATTAATTCTAAAAATAAATTTAATAAAATATTTATATCTTGTATATTTTCTTTGTTTCATAAAAAAAAGAAGTTTGACAATAAAACTTTTGATTAAATTCTTTTTCAAAAAAAACTTTTGATTAAATTAACTATTAAGAACATGAATGAATGCATTTAAATCATGTTTAATCTTTATAAAAATATCAAAATTTCCTTTTCCTTGAAACAGAAGTATATATATATATATATATATATATATATATATATTAATTTATATAAATTTGAAGATATAATATTATATTTTTATTTTATAGATGTGTATTGTGGACTACTAACACTATTAGAGTTACTTTAAACTACCTTGAATTACCTTGGCTTACTATGTATTATGTTTATTTCTAAGAATTTATATTTTCGTGGTATTCTATATTTTTAGTAGAATAACTTATATATTTTGAAATTATATGTCATATAGGTGTTTAGAATTCAAATTAGTCACGGCTGTGAGTCGCAGAACTTTCTCTCTCTTGTAGAGAGAGATTTATCTCTTCCCATCCCTCTTACCAGAATTCAATCCTTCAGAGGGAGGATGAGATTTGTTCTGCTTTTGTTGTAAGATAATTTCAATCGTTAGATTGAATTTTTGCTTCGCTTTGGCGACTTCTTTTCCTTTGAGGATTAAGTCTCGCTTATGCGATTTTTTGTTGTGTGTTTTTTTTCAAAACCGGGTTGGATTGTTCTTCATGTTTCTTTAAGTCTTATCTTTTCCTACCCTGTTTTTGAAACCAAATAAATATAACCTCTCCTATTTCACAACAAAATCAGATCCCGTTTGTTTTGTGTTTGGGTTTCTCTTCCTCTGTGGATTTCACTTATTCCTTTCTAATTAGAGTCAATCTCTACTCTCCTTGAGTGAAGCCAATGATAGGCTTTTAGTAGAGTTTCTTTGAGGAAGGGAAGATGTGGTGTTGGATTTGTTCTCGGTTGAGTTCTATAGAGATTTAGATAAGTTGGCATCTCTTTGATGGTCCAACAAAAGTCTCTTATTGATCTTCCGAGCTCTCCCCGAGTTATCATCTATCGGAGGCTGAATTCTCAAGCATAAACGATGGTTTGAGTGAAAGATGGAGTTCAATTGGTAGTAGATTTCAAGCCTTAAAGAGAAAGTACCAATGGCGGTGGAAACTTACTTCGTCGAGCTCGCTGTTTCCGGTGAGAAAATCATGAAGATAGCAGAAGCCTCATGCGGCCGCCGGCCGAGGACTGCCGTCTCAGGCATGAAGATCGTCGAGAAGACACATGTTTCGTCGAAGAAGTAACTGTCAACACGTGGACATAATACTCAGCACCTGCACCGCTCTTCTATTTGGACTTTTACTTTTTGTTAATTTAATAGGCTTGTATTCGAAACCAATGTAATATTGTCCATTTGGGCTGTTTTCAATGAAAACAATGTTGACAAAAAAAAAAAAAGAATTCAAATTAGTCAAGAAATCTTTCATATTTTTAAGTTGTTAGAAAACTTACCATTTCCATAAAAAATTTTCTTTATACTTCCGTGAATAATGTCTTGAAGATGATATCATAATAAGGTGAATAATAAAAATTACATATTTTCAAAAACATTTTTTAAAAAGTGTTATATACAATCTAAAAATGTCTAAATGCATTGGTTCTACTATAAATATTTATTTTTCACGTGATATTACTAATAATTGTTGAAATTTGCAAAAAGTATTACTATGAACAAGATAGTATTGCTACTACCTTGAGTACTACTAAATGAATGGATGCATTTAAAATAATGTTTAATCTTTATAAAATATCAAAATTTTATTTTTCTTGAAACAGAAGGATATATATATATATATATATATATTAGTTTATATAAATTTGAAGATATAATATTATATTTTTACTTTATAAATGTGCATTGTGGACTACTAACAGTACTAAAATTACTTTGACTACCTTGAATTACCTTGGATTATTATGTATTCACTACAAGAAAACAGGGCTTTGTCGACTACAGAAGTAGTAAAGTAGTCGTAATAGGGGCATTACGACTAAGTAACTTCCAACTCCGATTAGTCGTTAACCGCTGGTCGTAATTCACTATTAGAGGCAAATTGGTCGTAACTTTACGTCTACGAGGTTTAATCGTAACGTAGTCGTAAAACAATTAGTCGTAAGTTAGACGTAATAAAAGAAGTCGTAAGTTAGACGTAATAAAAAAAGTCGTAAACGTGACGTAAAGATTAGACGTAAATTGGACTCAAATATACGACCAATGAACATCTCCTTTCAAAGTAAAGTTGTCGTACATGAACGACTAGTTTACTTCTAATGGAGATGTTCATTGGTCGTAAATTTGAGACCAATTTACGTCTGATATATTTAATTACGAATTTTATAAATTAATTAAAATTAAATATTTAAATTTAATTTAATTTATTTTTTAAAATTTGATAAATTTAAAAGAAAACATATATTCATCCATAAACATAATAATAATATCAATAATATTAAAATATTCAAAATACAGAATAATTAAAACAAAAGAAACTAAGCATTAAGGTTTATTTCATCGAAGATCTCGAAACCACGCTGATCCACACGTCGCTCTAAATCTGCCTGCTCTTCCGGAGTGGGGTCGGGGTTAAAGGTTGGACATAGAGTCTACCACGTAGAGGCAAGAGACGGGTTTATGTTTGGGTTAAACTCTAGCATAAGATCGATCATGTTTGCCATTGCCCTAAACTTGTCCTTGTGATCCTCTATGACTCGGTTGGCAGCTGCCAAATCCCTCCGGAGAGAAGAATCTTCTTGCATTCTTGTAGCATGTTCAGCTCTCACCCTCGGGACTTCATTCACAGTCCCGATCCCGACAATACGGCCCCTCTTCTTTGGTGCAATCTTCAATTAATAAAACTAAATTAGTACATATGTAAAATTAATTTGAAGATTAAAAATGTATATAAAGATAAATTTAATAAAAGATTGAATATTTTACCTCCTCAAAAATTTTGTCTTGTTCGATGGTGGAGAGCTGGACCGGTGCACCTTCCTGACTTTGTTGCGACAACTCAGTCTGGACCTCTTGGATCCGAGCCTCTGCACTGTTGTAGATCCTCTCTGCTTGAGGATGCACAAACATGCCATCAAAATGCTGGTGGGTGGTCCTGTAAATTCGGGCCAGAGAAGATTGTGCTCCTTCTTTGGCAGCCTAAGTTAAAAATTAAAAATAAAATTTATTAAACTCACAAATTCAATAAATATTTAATTAATTTATATTTAATAAAAATTAAGAAAGATCAAAGACTTACAATTTGTAGTGCTATTCCGGCGTGTGGAGTCTGTCCGGGAGTATGAGGTATTGGCAGGTTACCATCCTCAACACGGGTCAACCGGTACGCTGAGCAAGTGAGAGACCTTTGAACTGACTTAGGCAAATTTCAATAAGCCTTCAAGCCAGTCCAAACGTCATTGCTGAGGTAGGTTTCTTTTGTGTCATCCTCCATTACCCTCCACTTTTCCTTCCAATCGCCAACAATGTTGAACCCTTCCTTCACCTTTTCGTTGACACCAATGGACCAATTCCATTTTTGCTACAAAAAATATCATGAAAAAAAAATCTAGTTAATTAAATTATTAATTTGAAATGAAAAATAAATAAAATTATATTAAAATTTAAAACTAACCGCAAAGCACTTGAACCAAGTCACACAAACGTGTTCCGGTGTAAGAGACCAGTTCGGATGCGCTTCTCGGAAGTTTGACCTGATGATCTCCCCAACGCTTTGTCCCAGACAATTGTCCGTCAAAAACCTACAATTTTTTTTGAAAATATGAAAAAAATACTTATATGTAAACCTTATATATAAAATTTAAATTTTAATATATAGATAATTACCAGTAAGTGTTCGCAGGTCGATCTGGATCGATGAATGGAAAACCTTCTCGTCTCGGCATCCGGAGAATGTCTTCCACTGTATATCTAGCATATGGTGCATTCGGTGGCACCATCAAATCTGGATGAACAGCTGCAGGAGCCGAAGCAGCTGTAGGAGCCGGAGCAGCTGCAGGAGCCGGAGCAGCTGCAGGAGCCGAATGAGCAGCTTCAGGAGCAGTAGACTGCTGCTGAGGATGGTGTGAGGGATGATGCTAATCATACCGGGGCTGATGTAGAGACTCATCATACTGAGAATAGTATGGAGAAGGGTCATCATACTGCAGATAGTATGGAGGTACTACATGGTCGTATGCCTATGGAGGCACATACGGAGCACTCAGAATTTGGCTCTCAGGGACTTGGCTGGATGATGTACCAGAGGTAGAAGCCGATGGATCTAGCTGATCGAGAAAAGTACTCCCGTACGAGTTTCTAGGCGCAAGGTTCCTAAGTATCTTTCTACCACCAGCCATAGCAATATCGTCAATCTGAAGAAAAAAAAAACATGAATGGTTATAAACAATTTAAACTGATTATATAAAATTAATCTAAACTTATTCTAATTACATCGTAATCTAATTCCATACTTAACTACTTCCATCCTAAACTAATTCCAAACTTAATTTAATCACCTAACTAACCTAAAAAAAAAGAAAAAAGAAAAAAAAAACGTACCTAGAGAGAAGGAGAGTCGTTGTTAGAGAGAAGGGAGTGAGCAACCAAATGGCTTCGGCAAGGTCGAGTATATATAGACTTTTAGTGTTGGTCGTAAATTGGATGTACATTTATGACTAATGGGAGACTATTGGTTGTAAATTGGATGTACAATTACGACCAATGAATGACCAAATACATTTACGACCAATTAGGATCTAAGGTTTACGACCAATCCGGGACAAATGGTCATATTCTAGTAGGTAATTTACGACTAACTTGGGACTTCTATGTTTACGACTAATTAGGGATCACCTTTGGAATACAAATTTTTTTGAAGAGATTTATCCCTAACCCTGGGATAAATCTCTTTTAACAATTGGCAAATATATCTCCAAAGAGATTTATCAGAGGCTGAGAATCCAACCGTAGAAACTGAAAATTCAGTTTCTTCGGAGGAATCTCAGGCCACTGATAAATCTCTATGGGAGATATATCTAGAAATCTGTTTCAAAGATTCTAAAACTTTTTTTTTGGATTTGAGAATGGAAATTGATGTGTATTTATAAGAAATTTTGAAAGGCATTACGACCAACTAAGGACTATTTGACCAGTTTAGTCACAAAGTAAATGTAATATTACGACTAATTTAGGACTATTTGACCAGGTTAGCCGTACAGTAGATGTAACGTTACGACTAGTTTGGGACCCAATTAGTCGTACGCCAGATGTAAATTTACGACTAACTAGGGTCTAATGACATTTATGACTAATTATATGATCCTCGGGTATGGAATTAAACAAACTTGGTCTGCTTGAGATGCTAATATGTAGGGTTCAAATTTCTTGTACCTCCGAGTAGCATTAATATCAACAACTCCAAACTTGCTATACCAAACACCTCTATTGATTGTAGGGTCAAACCAGTCACATTTCAATAGAATGCATTTAAGCTTCACTACGCCGGGAAACTCCACTTCGGTGATCTCTTGTAAGATTCCATAAAAATCTGTCTCACCTTTCATACATACTCCATAGTTCATTGTTGCTTACCGACTTCCATATTCGTAAGTGTGAAAAGTGTAGCCTCGTGTGAAATACATAGATATCTGAAAAAGCGTGCGTTGAGATCTCTCAAATAGCTCTGATGCCTACAAATATTAATGTACAAGCCAACGTAAGATACATTTTATAAGTATTTTCATACGAAAAGTAATTAATAATAACTTTTTTTTGTTACCTGCAAGTGCTTCGTGAACATTTTTTGGAAGCAACTCCGCAAATGCAAATGGTAGAAGTCGTTGCATAAACACATGACAGTCATGACTCTTCATCCTTGAAAACTTTTGTCCATGTTGATAAATAGATCTTGATAGATTTGAAACATATCCATCATAAAACTTCACATCTGATGCCACCCACTTGAACAACGCTGCTTTTGCTTCTGCAGACAATCTGAAAATGGAAACCAAAATTTTCCCATCGTTTCTAATATGCAGCTCAATCCTAGAACATAATGCAAGCAAATCCAGCCTTGAGTTCTTGTTATCTTTTGTCTTCCCGAGGAAGTTCAACAACATATTGATGATGTTGTCAAAGAAGTTCTTCTCTATATGCATCACATCAAGATTGTAGCGCAAAGTAGATCTTTCCAATATGGAAGTTCCCAAAATATACTCTTCTTGTGCCAATTATGTTGTCCAGTAACCATCAAACATATTTGCAGGAGTATGCCAATTACCCCCTTTACTTACTGTGTCTAGTACTTCACCATAGTGATCAATATCCTCCTTGATTTCCTCTCCACATAAATAAGGTGGAGCGGTGTCCCGTACAACCCTTTTTGACCGAAATAGTTTCTTGTTCCTTCGGTACGGATGGTTTATTGGAAGAAATCTCCGATGACAATCAAACCATGACGTCTTCCTACCATTCTTCAACTGAAATGCGTATGTGCTTCCCATACAATAAGGACAAGATAGTCTCCCATGCGTCGTCCAACCTGACAACATCCCGTATGCAGGAAAGACACTAATGGTCCACAAAAGAACTGTTTGCATTGTAAAGTTTGTTCTCGTTGAACAATCATATGTCTGCACACTTGTTGAAAAAAATTTCCTTCAACTCTTCTATCAAAGGCTGTAGAGAAACATCAAGGGACCTCTTCGGATGCTTTGGACCAGGTATCAATATACTCATGAAAAGCAATTCCTTTTGCATACACATCTCTGGTGGAAGGTTGTGTGGCGTCAAAAAGACTGGCCAAAGCGAGTATTGTCTTCCAGACATTCCAAATGGACTAAAGCCATCTGTGCAGAGCCCAAGATAGACGTTGCGGGGGTTGCTTGCAAAATCAGGGTACACCGAATTCAAGTGTTTCCACGCTTTTGCATCAGAGGGATGATTGATCTCGCCTTCCTTATGGGTATGTTCCGCATGCCATCTCATTGATGCTGCCATCTTATCAGATTGATATAATCTCTTCAGTCTATGTTTAATAGGTAAGTACCACATCCGTTGGTACGGCACCCTATTTTGCCCACGTCCTTGCGGTTTATATCGTGTCTTCTTGCAAAAGTTACACTCTAACAATTCTTCATCTTTTCCCCAGTATATCATACAGTTGTCTATACACACATCAATCATCTCTGAAGGTAAGCCAAGACTATGAACCAGTTTCTGAATCTCATAATAAGATTTAGCACACAAATTATCTTTAGGCAAATACTCTTTAAACAACTAAGCCCATGCATTCATACAAACTTCAGGTAAGTTATGATCAGTTTTGATATTCATCATCATAGCTGCCAATGATAATTTAGAAAGACCTTCTCTACAACCTTCATAAATTGGCTCATTAGTAGCTGTTAGCATTTCATGAAATCTTTTTGCATCCAAGTTAGGCCCCTCTACATTTTCTACCTCCTCCATTACTGATGTTGTTTCACGAAATGCATCTGTAACCACATCATGCATCCTATCATGATCTACCATATGATCCTCTTGAAGGTAATTTTCAAAAGGCAAATGTGGTTCATCTCTATTACGAACATTCTCAACTTGATTACTACTACTAGCTTCATTCCTATTATCACCCTCTCCGTGGTTAAACCATATATAGTATTGTGGAGTAAATCTTCTAATAACTGTATGTTTCAAACCGTTTCACAAGCAACAAACTTTGTCTTGTTGCATTTACGATAAGGACATAACATTTTACTCATTTCCTTTGTGAGCGACGTTTGTCCGGCCTGGTACATGAATATCTCTGCTTCGTTGATAAATTCATTTGTCACTCTTCCCCTTCAATCTTTATGCGCATACATCCAACTCCTAAGCTCATAGATATTTTGAGACATTTTTTTTCTTTTTTCGTTTTTTTTGTGTGCATCTTAAGAATGAGGAAGAAGATCATATTTATAGGGAAATTTCGATTTTGGTAGGTAACAATGTAACAACGAATTTACGTTTTATCATAACTTAACTACAAATGTACTACTATTGTTAACGTAAGTTGGTTGTTAATCAGATGGTATATGTTGGATGTAATCTAGTCGTAATATATGACTACTTTACGTCTACAATTGGTCGCTAATCAGATGTAAACGTTTAGATGTAAAGTAGTCGTAATATTACGACTAACTTACCACTACCTTTTCACGTAGTCGTAAATCAGATGTTAGTTTTCGTCTACATTACGACCAATCCCTTTAGTCGTAATTTTAAGTAAACCTTACGACTAATTCTCAGTTAGTCGTAAAGTCGACGTACATTAGACATAAAATTATGACCACACATTTGTGGTCGTAAATTGTAGTCACAACTCTCACGTTTTCTTGTAATGATTATGCTTATTTCTATGAACTTTATATTTTCATCTTATTCTATATTTTCAGTAGATATAACATATGTATTTTGAAATTATATGTCATATAGGTGTTTTGAATTAAAATTAGTCAAGAAATCTTTTATATTTTTTAACTTGTTAGAAAACTTACCATTTTCATAAGAACTTCTTTATACTTCCATGACTAACGTCTTGAAGATGATGTCATAACAAGGTGAATCATAAAAACTAGGAAAAATTTCTAAAACGGAACAGAAAAACAACTACATTATCCCTTTGCCATAAATCATTTTTTGCTCCATTTTGGACTCAGATACCCTTGACCAACTTTGGAAATTCATATCAATTATTTTAAGAGTTAGAAAAATATGGAAAATTATACAAAATGTACATAAATAAGAAACACATATATGAAAAATATTTTGGTTGACTAAATATTACTGTAACATAATTTCAGTTTTTGATCTACGGAGAGCAGAACACAAAATCGTCTGTCTACGAGCTAGTAGATTGTAGTTTCCGTTAACTACATAGCTATCTACAGCCCGTAGATCCTGAAATCTTCCAAGTGGTATTCACTCTACGACTGCAGAATAAACCGGCTGATGTTTCCTTATGATCTGAACTATGGTAGATTTCAAGAACTAGTGTTTCATATATATCTACTGACACAAAATCACATAATCTGCCATTATACCTATATTCTACGAAAGAAATATTTCATTATCTACTGGCATTACTCCAGCCTATCGATGCAGGATTGCATAATCTACCACTATGCAAGTAATCTACAAGTGGCAGAATGTATGTTCTGCCAATTTCGTCATGTAAATATTCCTTAAATCTCTCCAAATCTGTTAAGAGAATATATGGTAAATCTTTATTTTCTCAAATTTCGTGTTTCCTAAAATATTTTATTTTTAAAAACGTGTTCTCCCTTGTTCATCACAAGTCTTGACAAATTATCTTTGAAACCACCCAAGAATTTTTGATATTGAATCTCTTGTTGAAGAAGATGCATATTTATGCCTCTTGTGGGGTGTGGAAATTTGATCCCCTTAAAGGATGGGGATTTGCTATTGATAAAACAAAACGAGGTAGAGTATTGGTTCTGGAATTGACAAGTTGCTTTGAAGATCTACGGATTATGGCTTTTGAGGATTTTGGACTTGACCAAAACGATGTCGAGCTTGAGTTAAGCTACTTACCGATGGAGTTAATAAGTACAATAGACTGCCCCCCAGTTATCATTGAGAATGATCGGCAACTCAAAAATTTTCTTACCTATGTACGTGGAAAAGCTTCGACAAGGTTATGTGTGTCTACTTCACATATCAATGGAAACAGCGACAACATTGAGCTTGACAAGAAGGAATCTAACTCGTCTTTCAGAGAGGTAGGTGAACCTTCCTCGTTTTCTCCTCGGGAAGACATTGGTAGTTCATCTGAATCGAATAAGGATGTTGAAGACAATGGTAACTCGAACGAGTGGGAAGAAGATGATGGTGTCAACTTAAATGCAAAAGAAGACGATAAGGGAAAAAGTGTACGGTTTTCTTTGATGGATGTTGTGAAGAGGGGTGAAACGTTTCAAAACAAATCGATGTTGAAAGCAGCATTCGAGATGTCAGCAATGAAGCATAGCTTTGATTACAAAGTTGTGAAATCAGATAGGAAACTTTGGTACGTCCGATGCATTGACAACAAGTGTAAATGGAGTGTTCGTGCTGAGGGGTTAGCAGGATCCACATATTTCATCATAAAAAAATATGTAGCGGATCATACATGTGCTGCGTCAAGTATGAATAATGGTGGTCGGACAGCTTCTGCAAAAACTATTGGCAGTCTAATAATGCATAGGTATGATGGTGTCAAAGAAGGTCCTAAGGTTAATGATATCATTCAGATTATGAGAATGGATCATGGATGCGAAATATCTAAATCCTTAGCATGGGATGCTCGTGAGTTTGCAATTAATGTGGTTAGAGGTATTCCTGAGAAGAGTTTTGGAAAAATTCCAAAATATTTGTCCATGCTGAGAGAAGCTAATCCAGGAACACATACGTTTTATGAAACCGATGTTGATGGTAAATTCCGATTTCTCTTCATGTCGTTTGGCCAATCAGTACGAGGTTTTCACACAGCCATGCGAAAAGTTATTGTTGTTGATGGGACATTTTTGAAAAGCAAATACAAAGGAGTATTACTTGTTACGACATCTTTAGATGGAAACTCTAACTTGCATCCTATTGCATTTGCGGTTGTCGACTCAGAAAATGATCGTTCATGGGATTGGTTTATGAGACAACTACAAGTTGTTGTTGCGGACGAGCGTTCTCTAGCTTTTGTATCAGACAGAAATAGCTCAATTTGCAAGGCGATTGAGAATGTTTATCCTCTTTCTCAACATGGAATTTGCATTCACCATTTGTTGAATAATGTGGTCACATATTTCAAAGGAAAGGGACTGGTTGGATTGATTGCAAAAGCTTCTAAAGCTTATAGAGTGGTTGATTTTCAGAAGCGATTCCAAGCTGTATGCAATATTAGTCCAGCTATTGGAAAATATTTAACAGATGCAGATGTTACAAAGTGGGCTCGCGCTCAGTTTCCAGGATTTAGGTACGATATCAGAACGACAAACCCGACTGAGTCAATAAACTCTGCTTTGCGCTCACCAAGAGAGTATCCAGTCATTCCTTTGTTGGATAGCATCAGAGAAATGTTGACCCGTTGGTTTTTCGAACGTCAGACATTAAGCAGGAAGCATACAAAACCATTAACTATTGACATCGAGAAAAAGATAGACATGCGGATTAACAAGGGTAAAATGTTTCTTGTCCAGCCAATTGACGAGCANTAAACTCTGCTTTGCGCTCACCAAGAGAGTATCCAGTCATTCCTTTGTTGGATAGCATCAGAGAAATGTTGACCCGTTGGTTTTTCGAACGTCAGACATTAAGCAGGAAGCATACAAAACCATTAACTATTGACATCGAGAAAAAGATAGACATGCGGATTAACAAGGGTAAAATGTTTCTTGTCCAGCCAATTGACGAGCATCTTTTTTTGGTTTGTGGAGATACTATCGACTGCCTGGTTGACTTGGACAGAAGAACTTGTTCATGTGGGAAATACGATCTGCTTAAAATTCCATGTAGACACGCCATCAAGGCTGGTTTAACAGTTGGCCAAGCCCCATCCTCACTAACGGTTGACATGTACACTGCTTCCACTTGGAGAACAGCTTATGAAGAAACTATCAATCCAATAGGTGTTCCTGAGGATAGCTGGATTGTTCCAGATGATGTTGGAAATGCTAATGTGCTACCTCCTGAATCAAGAAGAGGAGCAAGAAGGAGAAGAAAACGCAGATACGAGACAGTTGAAGATAAGATTCGTTCATCGCAAGGAGCTCAAGAAAAAAAGAGACGCAAATGCAGTCGATGTGGAGAAGAGAATCATAACAGGGCTACATGTGATAGAGCTATTTAGCCATGTCGTTGTCTTGCTTCTGGTTTTTTTTCTTCTTCGTTATGGTTTTTGGTATGTTTATCTCTTTGACATAAGTTGTATACTGAAGCTGATTGTTATGGTTTTTGGCATGTTATCTCTTTGACAATAATTCTACTGCAATTGCTACTCCTTAATCACTCTTTATAATCAGTAAACGTTTGTAAATAAAAAGCCATTGAGTGTATACAATAAACTCAGACAAGAAGCAACCGATCACAAAAACTTGCTCAGACAATAAGAGAAGTACATAACCCTACCATTGCTCCTACAACTATCATAACCACCATCGCAATCTTTAGCTTCTGTTTCATCTCGTTTTCAACTCTAGCAATCTCCAAGTTCACCATCTCTTTGAGCTCTTGCGACATCTCATGTTCAAGAAGAGCAATCGCAGAGTTCACATTTTCCATAACCCTTTCTTTAAACTTCGTAAGCCCTTGAGCAACCTTCTCATATTTCGCATCTACCATCCATATCTCATCAATCAAAGCTTCATCAATCCGTTTAAATAGATGATTCTCAGATTTTCTCTACCACAAAAGAAATTAAAATACAGTCAATATTCTATCTTGAAATCGACATCTAAGTGATATATTATGGTTTAATCTGTAACACAAAATCGAAACACAGACTTACATCTCTTCCAATTTTGCATCGGTAGAATCTTTGATACCGATTCTCCGCTGTCGATGAACCAAAAGTGGTTATGCCCTCTCCACACCAACATCTTGTAGGCACACCTGTAGTAGAGATTCGAGGGAAACGAGAAGAAGAAGTTGACGAACTGGTCATTGGGTTTTGTTTCTAGATTTGCCGGATTCGCAGAGAAATAACCCTAATCCCCTTTCCTCTCGATTTTGGTTTCTTATGTTTCGACTAATGCTTCGCAAATCACGTGTTTGGGGAGGGGGTGGATCCGGGTTACGGGTCGGATTTAGAAGAGTTCTCGGGTGGGTCCTGGTGGGTATAAACCGTAAATGGTTATACTCTAGAACACCAAAATTGACTTCTAAAATACTACACTCTAATACATTCAACTCGACATCATAGAACTATAGGAAGAAAAAAATCAAAAACACTAATTTGTCTAAGTTAAAGTCCTAACTATAATACATTGAAATCGAGAACACTCTTTATGTGATTTAGGGTATTGGGTTTAAACCCTATATAATTTAAGGGTTAACTATAACTTATTAATTTAGGGTATTGGGTTTAGGGTATGAATCCTATCTAATTTAGCTACGGTTTAGGGTATGAATCATATCTAATTAAGGGTTTATGGTATGAAACCTTATTTAATTTTGGGTATTGGGTTTAGGGTATGAACCCTATGTGATTTTTTTTTTACACTATGTGATTTAATTCTTAAAAATTGCACTAAAAACAATAAAATAGTGTAAACATTTCCATAACAGTAATAGTAGTTTAAAATGATATCTAACATTTTCATAAATCTAATATGAAACAAACGACATCAATCATAAACTCAAATCGGCAACTGCCTCCGGTGCACGCTTAGGAGCCTTAAACATGGACATTCGATACTGCAAGACCTCATCATTTTCTGCTTCCCATAGATCATACGCTATCTTATGTCGGGCTTCTTGGATGTTCTCGTCGTTAAGCAAAGCGAAATGTAAGCCAAGAACATGGCACTCTATGAACTTCAAAGCATATGCTCCACAGTCATTACCAGTCTTGTTTAGGCTAGGCATTGGCACATATGAAATTGAATATTGCTTAACATTGAGATCTTTCTTCTTATCTGATGGCTGGACAGCCTTGACAATTCTTGGAATGAGGCTGGCGAATGCTTCCACGGTCCTGGTGTTCTTCCTACCCCCACAATCGAAGACCTCTACTGTCCGGTTCACAAGATTAACGCACATAGAGATCCAATGGTTTTGGTTTACAAAAACCGGGATGTAAAGACGATCGACATCAACATCCCATACTGAACCTGTTCTTCCATGATATGGAAGCTCACCTCTTCCATAATCAAGAAGAATGTCGTCGACTTTGTACCCTCTCTTGTTCCCCTGAAACTTGTTGTTGGACGAGATGATCTGATTACTAAACAAACAGCTCAGAAAAGCCACTCGTTCTACCTTCCATCGACACAAAGAGTTTTTTTTCCTGAAACAAATACATCATGGCATCTATGTCCTGAAAAACACAAGAAAAAATGTATCAAATTAGAACAACAACAGAATTTAGATGTACATAAACTTTGAGCTAAACTTACATAGTTCTTGAACCAATGATTAGGTCCTATTATACGCGAACATAACACTCTGTCAAATGTGGATGTCCCAATCTGAAGTTGACTGTAAAAAGGATTAAAACAAGTAAATACGCGAACATGACAATATGGCATATTTGACAAGAAGAACTAAAACAGTTAAATATTACTTACTTGGGATTCAAGGACCATTCAACTAGTTTGGACCATTTGTCCTCTGGTACAAAAACCAAAGTGTAGTCACTATCCCTGCAACGGCCTTCTGGCTCATCGATATCAGTCAACGATGGTCGCTTGAAGATGAATGGCCGGAAAGAAGTCATGGGCGTGGTGAAATTTTCAGGGGCTTCCGTTTTCTTGTCTTGAGATGGATCAAAACCATTAACATAAGACTCTTGTGTAAGGTTGCCCATTGTCTTTTGTAAGTGCTCTTGGGTCCCTAAATTGACATCTAAGGTGCCAAATAAGCTTCCGAATACATCAGACAAGTCCACATCCTGCTTATAAAACATAAAACATGTCATTAACACTTTTAAAACAAATATATTACAACCGAAAATACAAACATAACATCATCCTTACATCAATATTACAAATACCGAACCTAATATCATCCTTATATCAATATTACAAACATAAAACATAACATCATCCTTACATCAATATTACAAATAGCAAACATAATATCATCCTTACATCTTGTTTACCTTTGTTTGTGACCTTGTCTTAGCAGCACCAGGAGTGTTAGAAGGGGCAGGAGCACGAGAAGGACAAGGAGTCTGAGATGAAAGGACCATCTCCTCAAATTTGGCAAACCGGGCATCAATTATCTCACGTACCTCAAGGGCTAAGGAAGTAAAAGAAGACTTCAGCAAACCATGAATATACGACTTCATTTCCGCTTCAAGATCTCTATACTTTTCGGTTGGTCTTTGGCAAAGCAACCTTTTCTTCCTTGTCTCGGCTCCAATATCCTGAAACTTGTTCTTTCTCTTCTTTGTAGGAGACACATGGATGCTTTCTTCTTCTACTTCCATTTCATTCTCACTTGTTTCTCCAGCCTCTTCTTCCTCTGAACCATCTTCCTCAGAACTATACACATATGGTTGTACAGTTTCCTGATAACCCCAAACATGCTTACTCCAGTCATGCTTCTTTCGGTACATGTCAATGATTAGATCGACTCTTTCATCCTTCATCTCAACAGCTCGTTCAAAGGAAGCATCAACAATGACATCACAATTCCCAGTAGAAGAGATGTATGGAAACACTTGTCCCTAAAAAAACATAAACACATAAACAAATTTAGACATAAACATTAAGAACTATGAAATTTAATCATATTAATTAAAGATTTCAGAACTTACAGTGGATCCAAAATCAGACTCAAGGCTAATAATATCCTCATAGGAAACCTTAGCGGATCCTTTCCAATTCCTGCATCTCATGCTAGTGACGCCTTCTCTGAGCTTCTTACCCAAAAGAGACCCGATGTATGGAATGGCCTCCATCAACCAAATCTGAAGTGCATATGAGAATCCATCTATGACATAACTGTTCTGTGTCTTCACTTTATCCCTAGCTGTGATAATGGAAGTCACCAGCGCATCAAAAGAGTGAAGATCCCATGGATATTTCCTCAACTTATCAAAATCCATCACTAGCTTGATGTACTTGTGTGGTATCCAAACCTTCTCATCCTTCGCCATTACCATACCAGCGATCACACACAAATACACTAACCTCAGCCTATCAACATGAGACCATGTATTGCAAGATCTCAGATGCACCTTCAAGATCTCCTTTAGGCAAATATTTCTTTTTTTCTTCAGCAATGTACTCCAAAATCCTTTATCATCTCTCCATTTATCAATCTCCATGTCAGGCTCGTCTTCATATTTTAGACCAGTGATCGCATAAAATTTCTGCATTGAAAATATGAGAGGCCTCCTAGCAAAATGGAACCACAGCTCATGAAGCTTTGCTGTCAGAAGCTGCTTACAAACAAAGGTGTGGACCACTCTCTCTGAAAAGCGAAGCTTGTGTTCATAAATAGCCATAATCTGACCAAATAGAGGATCACCCAAGACTTCATCGTACTCTGCTCGAATGAACTTCTTCACATTCTCAAGGATGGAGGCTCGGCAAGTGTTGTTGACCTTATCAACTTGTGTTTCGGTTCCCTCTTTGAATAGGCATTTAGGCAACTGATCCATCGTCATACCTGTGAAGAATGAAACACATACAGTCACCACAATCAGTACTCATGCTAGACTCCGTGAGCTAAACACGTCAAAAATTATGACAATTTGATATCATATAAACCCAAAATTTTAACGCAAACAATAAAGAAACAACTCCTACACCAAACATGAACCAGGACCACATAGATTACAAGCATTTTAGAAGTCAAAGCCAAGCCAATACGATTTCATTTACATCAATATCAGAAAACTTGGTCGCCATAAAACATCTAAAGTATGAAACTTTGATATCCTAGAAAACTAAATCATTCACACAAACAAAAAACAAAAAATATTACACTCAAATTGGGATTTAGAACAACCAAATCAAAGAGAGAAAGACATGCAAAACGATTCACAAGTCATAGAACCCAAACCCAAATATATAGACTTTACGAGCTAGAAATAGGAGATGAGGAAGATTATCGGAGAAGAAGAAGCTTGATTCCGACGAGCTAGCTAAGAGAGAGAGAGAGCGCGCGAAGTGAGCACGAGGTATAGGAGCCTTCTTTTAAGAACAAAACACCGGCGGAGTCCAAGAGAGGAGAAAGAACACCGGAGCCGGCGGAGTAAACCAGCGTCGAGATGTGTCGGAGGTGAGTTGTCTCCGATTTGCTCTCCTATGTCGAACGAAGGAGAAAGGTTTATTTTAGGGTTCTGTTTTTGATTTGGGGGTAATTTGAAGATGTCGACTCATTTTTCTATTTTTTTTTTTTAATTCAATTACGAAAAAGATATATTAAACTTATTTAAAGGGTTTAATTGGGTTTACATAAAACATTATGGTATAAGGACAATTTTATGTTCAATATATGGCATAGGGACAATCTAGTTATTGTTTTGTTCTATATTTCCAATTTTCCCTAAAAACTACATATTTTCAGATTTTTTTTAAGGAAAGTGTTATATATGATCTAAAAATGTTTAAATACATTGGTTCTACTAGAAATATTTTTTTACCTTGAGTACTACTAAGTATATATATATAATAATAATGTTTTTTAATATATGACATGTAGACATGTTAAATGAGTAAAATTTTAATTATATTTTAGTAACATGCGTTAGATATGTTATACACGTTTTAGACATATTTGAAATTTTACATTATTTACATTATCCAAGATGTATAATTCATTTTACTGATATTCTAGATAATTTTTTTTAAAATAGATATAATAAATCTTCATTACCTCTTGACTTTCATAGGGTCACCTTGACCGAGCTCTTCACCCAGAAAAACAATTTTTAAACTTGATTTCAATCTTCCAAAATTGTAAAAAAAAATTATATTATTTACATTATACAAGATGTACATTTCATTTTAGTGATATTTTAGATAATTTATTTTTTAAAACGGATATAATAAATCTAAAATCCATAAAAAATAGTTTTAAAACTCGTTTCCAATCTTGTGAAATTCTCAATAAATCTTACATTATTTATATCCTTAAATAAGTAGTATCTGTGATTTTAAGATTTTATATTATCGGAAAGTAATTTAGGGTCTTATTTTATTATTAAAATAAAATTATATACAAATGTAGTTTATGTAAATATACGCGATTGTAACTTGTGGTCTAGTGGTATTCGACCTTCGGTTTGGTTTGTTTGTCGAAGAGTAACTTTAGATTTAAAAAAAAAATAAAAGTGCATAAAAATGTAGTTTATAATTATACACACAAAGGTGTATAAAAGGGTAACTTGTGGTCTGGTGGTATGCCAATTGCTTGGTAACAATACATTGGCGGGTTTGATTCTCGACCTTTGTAGATTTTAAAGAGTGGCAATTTTGTAATTATCTCTTCTTTTTCTGTTAGGGTTTTGCCGATTTTGTAACTTTTTTTTTGGCCGCCATAGATTTTCTTCAAAAAAATCATTTATGGGTTTCAATCTAAGCAGCACCAAGACGGGATTGGTACCGGAAACTGGGACGAGGACGGAAAACGTCAAACTTAAAATTTATAGATATGCGTACGGGACTATATATAAAATATATATAATGTAAAAATATATATAAATCAAAATATTAAAATCTCTCACATATGATTCTAAAGCAACAGAATAAGCTAAACATCTACTAGTTGTACCACCAATATTAAAACAAACAATTATACAAACGATGATATTCAAAACTACACATACATCAACAACAAAACAAACCACAAAACAAAACACCATTAAAAATAAGAAGACACAAGAAGAAAGGAAAAATGCATAGATGTTGTTTATCATCAGAAACACATGAAATCACGTATTCTAAGTTGTTTACACATCAAAACTATAGCTTTACCATACTCATCGATTCTAAAATTCAAAATCACAAAAATAAACATTTTTTAATGTTATTCTACAATTGATTGATAGCAAATGACCACACATAAAATTATAGAGATTGAAGAAATAGAGAGACAGAGAAACGGAGTATGGATGTTGAAGAAAGAGATAGAGAGAAACAGAGTATGGAGATCAAAGAAAGAGAAAAAGAAATATGGTGCACAAAAAAAAGAGAAACACATGTTTAAAGGAATAAATGGGTCAAATCCAATTAGTTTGGGTGGGTTGGATAGATTAGAGGTTGGGTTGTAAATAATATATATATATTTTTTAACAACTACTTTTTATATATAAACTATAAAAATACATACAAAGTACATAGAATAATAAAACAACAAACATAACTACAATAATACAAAAACAACAGAGCAAAGAAATTAAATATAGATGGTTTTTCTTGAAAGGTCTTCCTGATTACCGGAGAACCAACACTAATATTCTTGCGATCTTCAAGTTCATGTCGCATTCTAGACACCATATTCCTTTGTTATATATTATTGGCCAAATCCCAAATTAGATCTATAGATATATTTCGGATTAGAATCCGATGTATTGATTCCTCCAAAATAAATAAATAGTGAGATCGCCAATTTTTAACGATTGTACGAACATCGCTATACAACAGAAAGAAAACACCTCCAAACCTGAGCCATTGATGCATCCATGATGGTTGCCAGGATTTCAATAAAAGCTCAAAGTGTTCCATTATTCGATACCAACTGTATTGTATCGAAATATGGCTTTTGAACTGTTCATTCACCATTGTAAATGATCTTTGAATGCTCGCCTTTAAGCAATCCCCACCATATTCTAATGGCCAGAAAAGAACAAACACCAAAATCTCATTTTGTAGTTTCTCGGCAGGGTTATCTTCCATTAATAATATGAAGATAAATAAACGATTACGATAACGTCTCGTTAATTTGGGTACATGAATACCCAAACTGTTTGTCAAATCCCAAAGAGTTTGGTCATAGATCATGGACATAAAGACCACGCCGGAGATAACAGATGTGAAGTGGATGCAGTCCGTGCAACATCTCACTTGCATCGATCCTATAATAGTTCCGATCTGTAATCGGAAGAGACTAAGAATGATCCTTTGATAAATCGGATCATGGAAAAATTCTGGAAGCATCACCGATGAAAGAATCAATAATAATAATATTGATGCAGTCTTCATGTTAGGCTTCCGGAAAGAATATGAAAATTGATTAAAAAGGATAGTGAATATCGAGAAATTTTTGAGTGAATCTCTCATGGCTCTCCTGTATTTTTTCATCTCCCCCATCGCTTATCACATCAAGTGTCGAGAAATTGATTTCTGTTGTAGAGATCAGTGATGAAGATTCATATAGGACAAAAAAGAGATCATCTCCTTCACGATCGCTAAAAAAGAGAGAGAACAGAGCGATTCGTTTTTTTGTTTGTTATAAATAAATAATTTAATTCATTAAGGATAGGATAATATTTAGTCACGTTTTCGAATTAAACAAAAAGAAAAAAAAAAGAAAATCATTTTAGAGAAGAGACAATAGAATTTTCCATAGAGGTTATATAGAATTAAGTCCCTTCTCCTCCGCCACAGAACAACGGAATTGACAAGAAGAGGATGACCGAAAGTTGTGAATGGCTCAGTTGGGTCGGATCGAGGAAGAAACCCAACGACTCCCCCCCATCCGCAAGGTCAGATTTCCTCTCTCTCTATCTCCATCTCTCCCTCACTCTCTCTGTTTTGAATCTGACGGCGTTTTGACAGAGGCGAACCCACAGCGAAGCTTCTCTTTGGTAGCGGAGACGGAGAAGACAGAGGAAGTGGAAGACGGCAGTGAAGATATAGGAGCAGCGGTGGTTTGTTCGTGGAGACACTTGCAAATCATCTCACCAACTGTGGTTTGTCTACTCCTCGAGGTGAGAGGGTGCAGCAGTCTATGTTAATATCTTTGATCCTTTTGTTGCTGTTGAATGATGATTCAGTATGTTTGATAACTTTTTTAGATTTGTTCTCAATAATCATCACAATAGGGATTCGAGCAGCTGATTCAGGGGTTGATGAAACCGTTTAAAGTTGCGTCGTTTATTGATTTTTTATTTTTGTATTGTTACATTTGTTTCAGGGGTTGATGTAATAGTATAAAGTTGGGTTCCTTATTATTTATGGTACTGGTGTATTTGTTTCAGGAGATCCTGTAATCAAGGCGTTTTATGATTCAAGGTGGGGATAATTCGGCGAATGATGGGACAGTTTGTGGTGAATCTATCTATGGCTGGGACAAGAGAAAGCTTTCCTGATTCTTGATGATACAGAGAATGCAGCTACGGTAAGATCTCTCAGGTAGGTATGTTACATTTTGCATTGATCTATATCCCTATGTGTTATGAGGTGACAAGTTCATGTACTTCTTGTAAGGCTGCGGTGGAAGTGGACAGGCTTGACCAGCCCAGTCGAATTAAGGAAATAGCTTTCAAGAAACAGACTGAGCTAGAGGAGATATACGCTCGCGCACACCTCGAAATAAACCCTTAATCAGCTCATGAGACGATCATGTCGATGGTTCCTATAGTCAATGAATCTGATTTGTCTCTGAAGAAATCTGATTCCTCACTTATTGTTTATCAAATTTCTGTATCAAACTACAGTTGTTGTTGTGCTGCTCTATTCGTAAAACTACAATGCAAAAATGCCATAACTTTTATGAAAATGACTATTGTATCTATTATGTTTTTACAGATACATAAAATAGTTTAAATTTATGGTTTAAGGTTTAAGTAGAGGTTTAGGGTTTAAAACACAAATTTCACACTATAACCTCAAATCTTAACCCCAAACCCTATTCAACAAACCCTATTCCCCAAACTCCAAATATTCTTCCAACTTACAATCTAAAGTTTAAAATTTATATCATAAACACTAAACTTTGAGATGGGGATAGAACACATAATTTTGTTTTCTTAGCTCATCATAAAGTTTATTCCTTACTTTTATACCACTTATAAAAATTAAAATCTAGTCATTTTGATCATAAATCCAGAAGTTTATGATTTACTTGTGTTTTGTTAGAGTATAAACTCCAAACTCTATTCCTAAACTCTAAATAATCTATTTCAAACCCTAACAATTAGATAGCAATTTATAACACTAACTTTAACTAATTATAAATTCCAAAACATAAATTTTATATTCTAAACTCAAAAATCTTCACAAGCATCTTTAAAACATACACCTTCATGTAGTATCTCCACTCTTTTGTAAAAACCAGCTAACTCTTATGCTTATGGTTTCAGATGCTTCGGGACATCAGGGTCTGGAACTTCAGGCTCATACATTCTCTCCTAAATTGGTTCCAGCTCAATCTTGAACCTCAGAAGTGCGTCCCACCATGACTGTCGATTGATATTAGGTGGGTATCGATCGATACTGAGCTTCAGTTTCGAGTCCGGAGTGTCGAAATGAAAACTTGATCTTTCAAGGCATTTAAGAGGTATCGACTGACAGCAGGAGTTTGTGTTGATCGACACTGAGATTGGATCACCAATATCAGCTTTTTCCACTCCGCTAAGTTCTCCAGATCCATGTTGTTTATTACCCTCTAGTCCCATGAGATTGAAAATATGTCTTGGTTTCATTTCTTTCCTCTTCATAACCTCACTGTATGTTGAACCTGAATATCTGGCTTCTTGACATGAGTGTTCGGGGCTTCAAATTTCCCTTTCGGCTCAATGTAAACATAATTTAACTTCTGATTGTAATCAAACATCATCTTTAAAAAAAAAAAATACATCATCTCTTTCTGGCGATCTCCAAGGATCATGTCCATCATATCATCGAGCTCCATCTGTCTAGTTGCTGGAGCATCATGAAAATTATTGAGGTAGTCATTCTTTATGTCATTCCAGGTAGTAATAGATCCTAGTGGTAGCTGTTCGAATCAGCTGGCTGCATTTCCAGCAAGATAATACATGAAGAGTTTGTAGAAATAGTAATTTTCAGAGACTCCATTATGCTGAATGCATGATGATATATCCTCTAATGATTCAAAATGATCCAATGGATATTCATGAGGAAGACTATGAAAGGGATGCTAACCTACAAGAGAGAGATATGCATGATTCAGCTCAAAGACATTCCTCTGGAATGCAGAACGACGAGTTGCAGACCTGTTAGCGTAGAACTCTTCAGAAGTGTTTTACTCTCTAAGTTCCCTACGTCGTTCAATCTCAGCCTTAACAATAACAACAGTAGCATCAGGGATTTCAGCCCACTGTGCATAAATCAATTGTCATGCACTGTTGTGAGCTCCACCTTCTTTGTCTCATAAGACCCCATTCTCATCAGTATTTAGTATGAGTACTTCGACTATCTCTGTCTTTCCAAAAGAGTGTCGATCGACACTGGATGAGTGTCGTTCGATACCTTGTTTTCTATGCTTTTGATCGCTGCTTGGAGGGTGTCAATCGACACTAACCTCTTAGACTTATGGATCGCACGTAAATCAGCAGGATCCTGCTTTGAAGGACACATAAGTCTCTATTCATTCTTGTTCCTCGTACTGAGATATATGTACCTCAAACACAAGAAAAGAATAGTAAGTAAACTAAAAAAAAACTAGACGAAACCTTTCATCTAGTCTAATGGTGAATCAAACAATCCCTGACAACGGCGCCAATTTTGATATGCTCAAATTAAACTTCAAGCACTCTTCCAAATAAGTCGATGTAGTAGTTTAGGATTGTATCCAAATGGATTGTGGATCAAACAGTAGACTATCAGTTTCCATTTAAGCTAAGCCAAGAATATTAAAGTAAATAACAAAATAATAATAAAGATGGGTTTGCTGGTATCAGAAAAAGCGCTAGGTCTAGGGGTCTATCAATCAAGAGTTTCAAAATACAAATCAAGGAAGCTAAGGGATTCATAGGTTCAGTTCTAGAACTTGAATTCTATAATAAGCTATCCATCTCTCGCATGCAATAAAATATTCAGATGTCTAACTTTAATCAAGTTCCATCTCTTGCTGCAAACTGGATGAATCAAACAAGCAGTAGACATGATTTGATAATGTTCAAGTAAACCCTAGACCAACTCTTGCTGCAAATAGGTATCTAATCCTTCAGGGTTCGGGTTCTGTTAATTGATTGCACTCTCATTCCTATTAATTATCCTATGATTCTAGGTTCAGGAAATCAGTCACACTCTCGTGCTATTCCAGAAATCAGTAAGTAACCTAGCAATCAATGATTATAAGTTTGAAATTAAGCTCATGATATCGATAAACCTAACAGACTGCTTTCTCAGACATAGTCATGAAAAACATAATCAATAATTGAATAAAATACATAAAATATAAGATAGAATCAATGGAGTTCCAATTGATCTCTGAAGGAGTTCTGTGATCTTCTCTAAAAATCTATCTAGGGTAAAAATAAAAGCATAAAAGAAAGTGTAGCAGTCAACAATAGCTTAGAAATCATTATATAGGGTTTAGACACGTTTTGGGGTCTTCTAAGGAAAAATTTTGGGGAAAAAATACAATTCTTGATACTTCATTAAAATTCATCAAGATTTGGATTAGGAGCAGTGTCAATAGACACCATGGTGGTATCGGTCGAAACTGGCTCACAACCTTGACAGCTTCCTCTCGCGCAGTAGACGGACCACTCTTCAGTAAAACGATAATCATTTTTGATCAAATACCCTAATTTACCTTAAATTTTTTGAACTGGAAACTAACTCAAAGCTCTATCTTGTGTCAAAAGATGAGCTCAACCGCACCGTGGGAAGTCCTTCATCCATAGCTAAACTTTTGATTCATCTGTGCTGTTTTGTATCTTAAATAGTTCCAGAATCTCCAAAGTAGCCCAAAACGCACCTAAACCTGAAATAACTCTAAAACACTCAAAATTTATATAATAGACTGTAAATAGGACGTATACCATGGTCTAAAAGTGGTAAAAAAAACATGGTATATCAATGCTGATTTGGAAACTCTGTAAAAGAAGACATTCTAAAAAACTGTTATTATGTCTAGTAGACGAGATCATCATCAAAGTCTTGGACGAGAAAACCACATTTAGTTTGTGGTAGACATTGTAGATCTTGTACATGATATAATATCTAACAAACACGTTACTTTTGAAGCAACACCTCTTTGCATATTCAAAAAGGTATTGAGTTTCGTGACCACCTTGACAAGTTAAACTCGAGATTATTGAACTTGTGTACTATCAATGTTAAGGTGGAGGATAAAGATGATTCACTAATCCTATTGGTATCTATGCTGAAATTCGTTGAGAACTTCATGCGATCGTTTATTGTTGGCAAAGACACAGTGAGTTTGGAAGAAATTAGATCAGCGCTTCATAATTAGGAATTGTGTCATAAGACATCCAGCTCATGGACATAAAATCAAGCTTCAAGATTGTTTATCAGTGGTGTGAAGGGCCATGAGAACATAAATAATCTGAAAGAAGGAAGTCATTCCCAGGGGGTCCTAATCCAACATATATTTGCAACTACTGCAAAAAGAAGAGACACTAAAAGTCAGACTATCCCAAGATGAAGAGGCATCAATTTGGGCCTGCTACAGTAGCCGAGATAAAACAAAGTCTAATGATGACATCACTCTTGTTGTGCACGGACACACACACACTCTTCTGATGTGTGAGTTATGTATACATTGGTGTCCTATAGAGGAGAAAGTGGTTTTCAGAGTATATAGAGGTACTTGACGACAAAATTCAGATGGCAAACAGTTTTGTCTATAATATTGCTTGGATCGGCCCAATCAAGGTCATGACACATGATGATAGATTATGCACATTGACCGAGGTTAGAGATCTTCCATCAATGAACAAATAATTTGATATATATGTAGGTCTTCTAGATGGTAGATGGTTCAAATATCTGGGTGGCGATGGAGTTATGAATGTCTATATAGGTTCTAATGTGATTCTGAATGGTTTCAAGAATGTTACTATGTATTTGTTGAAGGTTACTTCGTTACAGGTTCATCAAATATTGCATCACCAGAGATCCCATGGGAAGATATGACTAAGCTATGGCATATGAGGCTTAGACATATTAGCAAGTGTGGGATGCACCTTCTGTCGAAGCGAGGTCTTCTCCATGATCACAAGACCAAGAGTCTAGAATTATGTGAGCATTGTGACATGTGGTGTGTTTATTGTTCTAGGATGGTATAAATATCCTAAACAATTAACTATCAAATTAACCATAATCTTAACACACAAAATAATACTCTTGCCAAGAGAGATTAGGTGTAGTACTTAGAGATTGAATCCACAGAGAGCAAAAGCACACAATAGACTTCTTATTTCTAAAGACAAATCTAGATAAATATATATATTAGTGGTGAACAATCAATTAAGGAAATATTCCTTATCAAGAGATATGGATATAATATGGAAATCTGCTATTTAATGCAAATATAGAAATATGATATTTAATTAACCAAATGTAAATGTAAATATGCTAGATTTAGGGTTACATAATATCTTTCCCAAAATTAAGCTCGATAATATTTTGTGAAACAACTTTTGTGAGATTAAGCTCAGCAATACTTTACCTAAAATCATTCGTAAAGTTTAAAACGAAGACAATAAGGGCTAGGACAAGACCAGTTTGCTCACAGCTTGACAAACTGAGCACCTTACCCGAATGACATCTTGTCCATTGCTTTTTTTCCTAATCGTCCACTTCAGCCTTCTTCGAATCATCACCTACTCCCCCTCACTTTGTTTCAATGATTTCATAAAGTTCTCTGATACAAAAAAAAACACAATCCAGTTTTACAAAATCTGCCACGTTGAGTTGAAAACATCTATTCATATAAATATGATAAACTTTTCAACAATATACAAAGCACACTTGGTCAATTTAGTCAAACCAAATGTACGAAGAGAGAAGAACAGAAAACTTAAACGTTGAAATCTCTTTCTCACTCCGATATTCTCGTCAGAATTTTGTCGAAAAACAATTCATATGAAAATCAGTATCAAACTTTTTGAAGTTCTTTGACATTGAGGCGAAAGTGGTCATTCCTAAAACACCAAATAAACTTTCGAGAAACCTGTTCTCGTACAAAAATTGAAACTCAGGTCAGAAGACACGAAGAGAAGAAGAATGAAGAAGAGGCAAACCTGAATCTCCGATAAGACTAAGGTACGTCTGACTCAGATAATTTTATCAGAGTTGGAATTTTTCGTAGGAAGAGAATAAAACGTTTTGGAAACTGTCAGAAACTTTAGGGAACTTAGAATCTAGGAGAATAGTCTAGCAAGCTAAGTCTTAGGCGATTTTTCCAGTCTTGTTCTCTTGTTCCTTAACCATCTAGGCAGAACTTGCAAACCGATCTAATTTCTCGTAAAAAAAGAGAAATGTTCCCCCACGCGTTCAAGCATACTCATCTCGCTTCCTAATTGAAAGAACTAGAAACACGAACGTCATCTTAAAATTGACTCGTTCCTAGTACTTTTCTTAAGAAACCAACCTATTCCAAGTCGCCAACTAAAAATCACAATCCCAAAGTCGTCTTTAAATTGACCCAAATTGTTGATCATCTCAATCCGCAAAAGAAAAAACGTACACAACCCTTCAAAAGAACAATTCATCCATTTTCTTTCGTAAAAAAAGGAGGGAGTAGGTATGTATACTATACTCGTATACTCCCATACTTTAAAAACTTTTTGTTCAGCATTAAAAAAATGATTTCCTCAAAGCAAACTCTTGCGACATTAGGCAATAAAATGATGCTTCGAAAACGTCCAAAGGGCACATGACAATCTAAAATTTGTCTAAACGCCGGAGGCATACCTAAACAGTCTAAAATTATATGAAAAATCTTCAAACATCAAATCATAGCTCCCAGCTTTTGTCAAACCAAGTGAATCACCAAAAAACATTTGCAAAAAAGCTAAATTGAGAACACAAGTAGTAGTGAGCACAACAAACGGAACGCGCCCTTCCCACTCGTTCTCTAGATCTACAAACGGAACGAGCACATCAATCGCTTCATCTAAAGGTACACAAATAAATGTCTACCTTTCTATGATACCTTGAGATGAAACAAAAAAAAACTTGAATGGTCTGAAGAAACTGAAGGAGCTTTCAAACAGCTGAAGGAGACACAAATGTCTACTCCCCCGTACTCGAAAAATCCATAGAGGGAGAACCTTTATTCCCCTAAATCGCGATATCCACAACAGCCGTAAGCGGCATCCTCATTGGAGAGACACAAATGTCATCTTAAAACCGAATCGTTCCTAGCATTGTTCTTAAATAAGATTCATTCCAAGTCTTCAACCTGAAAACCAACAAAGATCACAATCACATCATCGTCTTTAAATTGAAACGTGTTGTCAATCATTTTAATTTATGGAAGAAGAACGTACACGACCCATCAAAAGGTTGGTTCGGCCATTCTCCTTCGTAAAATAAAGGAGGGTATGTACACTATAATTGTATACTCCCATACTTCAAAAACTTTTTGCCTAGGTATCAAGAAAACTCTTTCAACAAAGAAAATTCTTACATCATCAGGTAGAAAAACACTTAGGCAATGCAATGACCCACCAAAATCATTCAAAAGGCAAACAACAAACTAAGATTCGTCTAAACGCTAGTGGCATACCTAAACCATCAAAAATATATTCTCGAGAACTCTACAGCATCACTTAGCACAATCATGCGTTAGAAAAACCTGTACCAACATTGGATCAATAACAGGACGGTCAGCCAAATTCTTGAGGACCTTTCCGACCTAACAAAACAAATTTCATACGAGACTCAAAATTATACGAGAAATATTCAAACATCAAAAGCATTACTTCCAGTTTCATTTGAACCAAGTGAATCATGGAAAAGCGTCAAAAATATTTGCGACAAAGCAAAATTGACGACAACAGGTAGCAGCAAGCACAACAAGGGGAAAGGCTTCTCCTCGCTCGTTGACTAGATCTACCGCTGGTTGATCAATTTGTTCCGCTCAAGAAACGAATATGTCACTAGAATTCCTCTCAAAACCTACAAAAAGGTTTCTCGTAATGGATATAACGAAATAACCTTTGGTAAAACTCCATTAGTGACACAAAGCAACTTTCACTTAAAATCAGAATCAAAGCGAAAAATTTTCTTGTAAAATCCATGGAAAACATCACTACTTTGACGTCTCAACTACGCTTCACAGTCTTCATAAAACCGGTCGCCCACTAATTTCGTATTACTAAAACAATTTATACAGAACAGCCTACGAGAAAACAAAATCGGTATCATACAATACGACTTTGCAATATGAGAACACGAATGAGAAGAACCTAATCTTCGCTTGCAAAAATCACAAGTAATCTGCGAGCAACACGTTCCATTTACTTCTATGAGAAACCCTTCTTGTAAAACTTACACAAAACATCCTTTGTATAGTCAGTCCGAGTTATAGGAAGCAACATTCAAAAATAAACATAAAAGGTTTACGAATAATGTTTCAGAATATTTTCATAAAGCTGAAAACAAAGCAGTATGATTCATATTTTGACAACAAATCTAAACTTTATCTTTTTGAACTATGATCTAATATATCTTTTCTTTTAGCCTTACGGCTCGCTGGCTTCTACCTCTCACTCCCATCGGTTACATCTGTGCAGGCCATCACCCTGCCAGTAACTCCCAATGGATTCAGTATCAAGCCTTTTAGGCTCCCTCTTCCGTGGATGAAAACAAAAAATAATTTTCATATGAATTCCTTTCAGAACGGCTTTCATGACTAAAACAAAGTTATACGAAAACCATTTTCATACGATAAAAGAAATCATTATACGAAACACTTATCGTATGACTGAAACCTAAAGTGGAAAATCGTTTTCGTCCATGACGGCAACCTTAACACCAAAAACTTTTACATACTTGGCATGTGACTCTCAACAATGGCTCTTTGATCCTCGGCCAATTACGCCTTCCATAAAATTCTAAACCTGAATTCGGCATCCCTATAAGGATAATTCTAAACTATTATGACCTTAATACTAACATGAAATTGGCATGGTCTAATCATCGTCCTACAATACCCACAGGTATATGGTTGATGTTATAGCCTATTTATTACCAGTTTTAGGCTATGTTATAGGCTCTATTTAGAGTCTATTATGTGTGTCTAGACTATGTTTTAGAGTATTTACAAGTCCATGAACGTTTTGGAGATATATGAGATACTTGGAGCTTTTGGAGCATTTAGAAGAGAAGAATCCGTAGCTGATCATCTAGGGAGTTGACGAAGCCATCGATCGATGGAACACACTTGACGTCTACCAATGATCGAAGCTCGAGAGCAATCGATGTAGCACACTTGCCATCGATCGATGATCAAAGCCCAAGTCAGAAAGACGAAAAAATACCCTGGACGAGTTTTGACCTAGACTTAGGGTTTTTATATTTATATTTATGTCTTGTGAGACAGAAAGAAACACAAGAAGAGTTAGAGAGAGTTAGACAGAGTTTTAGAGAGCATTTTAGTTTCATTTTGTATTAGGAGAGAAATGAGAGACTCCTTCAGAGTCCACATGGAACTCCTTTGGTTTTTATATTTTATTTCATATCTATTCTATTCATCTATGATTTATGTGACAAAGATCATGTCTGAGTAGTTACTAATTATATTTAGGGTTGAATGATAGCAATCACAGATTAGCCCAAAAATAGGATTGTTAGGTTAAGTTAATATCCATCAATTGAGTTATGCTTAATGCTTGCATTCTAGAGTAGCTAACTAGGATCTCGATGATAGGACATTGACAATTACCAAAGTAGGTTATGTGCCAGAATAGATTCTGTTGAACTAGGTTGTTGGATACATGCGAGAGCTGATCTAATAAGTCTAGTGGACTTATCAAATCTCGCCCATACTTGCTTCTGATTTCACCGTCGATCGACACCAGGCTTTAGCCGACGATCGATGGTGGTTTCTTTTGCTCGCATCGAGAGTTGGAGTTAAAAGGGGTCAGAATAGTTAACATTTGAGTTCTAGCATATTTACATTTCTGTGTCTCCTATCCATTATAATTCATAAAGTTTGAAATCCTAGATCTAGCATATTTACATTTATATTTACATCTAGAATATTTCCATATTTGCATTAGTTGCATATTTCCATATTGCATCCTAATTCTTGACAAGGAATATTTCCTTAATCTGATTATTCATTACCACAATAGAGAAATTCCTTTGGATAGCCCCTTTTAGTTTGTTTTTCACAAAATAGTTCTTAAAGAAGAAAATGACTAAAATATGTTTTATTAGAAGCTAAAAAATGCATTTATATGCATTTATACCTATAGGGTTAACTAATCTAGATTTAGGGTTTAGAGTTAAAGGGTGGGTTTGGGGATAGGTTTCAAATTTCAGAAAAAAATAAAAATAAAATCAAAATTTAAAAAAAAAGAGGCTATTTTGGTCATTTTATTTTTCGAGGCTATTTTTACAATAAAAACTTAAAAATGGCTATTTAAGAGAATTGTCCTTACCAATATATATATTCACCTAGCTTGGTCTTTAGAAATAAGAAATATATTGTGTGCCTTTGCTCTTTTGGCAAGAGACTATAGAGTGTGTTAAGATTATGGTTAATTTGACAGATGATTGTTTATGATATTTATTACCCTGCTAGAACAAAATACACAACACATCAAATTTGGCACCATTGTCAGGGAGCATAGATCGCCATTAGATTTAATTTCTAGGTTTTAGTCTAGTTTGTTATTGATTTTTAAGGTTACTAATAATTTTTCTTTCCCTTGTTTTCAGGTACATGTAAAGAAGCACCAGAAGCAACAAAGGACAAGAACTGATATCACCCTCTAACCCTGACAAAATTAAACACTCGATCCGTAGAGAAACACGACAAGCATCGATCGATGGCACTAGTACCGCGTCGACCAACACTTCTTCACGGACCACATCGACCATCATCTGAACTCTACCGTCGACCGATATCGATCACTCATCATCGACCGATGTCAACCTACATCCATCGATCGACATCAACATACCTTCATCGACTGACGCTAACCTTTTAGCACCGATCGACATATACCAACCCACATCGATCGACAAACATAGACGAGTTCAGATGGTTGCGACTTTGATACTAGTTAGGGGTGATTACCCACATTATGGGTTCAACGAAGTGCAACTACTCCGCATTTTCTTTAGAGGTATTGGACTACAGTATCAGATGGCTTTGGACACATCCAGTGAAGGAAATTTCAGCACCAATAGTCATGAAGAGGCTACAAGGTTGATTGAGAATCTGACATTCAACAACAACACCAAGAACACAGACTTTGAGAGGAAGAAGTCAACTCCATCAATGAGCAAGGAGCAGATTGAAGAAGTCAAGGCAAAGCTGGATAGTGTTCAAAAGTTTCTCAGGAAACAAGTCACCTTTGCAGAAGTGGAAGCAATGGAGTCTGGAGATGAAGAGATTGAAGAGGATGTGAACTACCTTGATGGGAATGGTTTCCAGAGACAAAGGAATCAAGGTTTCAACAGGAAATCCTATGGGAATGGTCAAAGGAGTAACTTTAATCAGAGTTCACAGCGAATGCCCTTCAACAACAACAAAACTTATGAGTCCTCCTACTACCAGAACCCTACTCCAGGAGCTCAAGGAAGCAAGATTGAAGCAATGGTTGACAGAGTGTTGGAGGGACAGCAGAAGATGACAGTAGATTTCAATGGGAAGATAGATGACATGTACGTCAACCTCAACACCAAGTTCGAAAATCTCAACACCCATGTGAAGAAGCTAGAGAATCAAGTGATGCAGACAAGTGAAACTATTAGGAGACATGAGAGCCTAATCAAGGAGAAAATAAAGGTCGGACAGAGTCACCACGTCAATGCATTGACTGATGATGATTTTTTGGTAGAAGTTAAGAGAGAAAGGCTGCTAGAGAGGGATTCCCGTGTGGAAAATACGAGCTCGTCTGAAGGGTGGCACATGCATCGATTGACACAAGTCAAGGCGCATCAATCGACGGTACCCATGGAATTAGCAGTATCGGGTAAACCCTCAACCATCAATCGACGTAGAGACTGTAGAATCGACCGATGGTTTCCTGCAACAAAACGTGTTCATCTACCGAAAGTCATGGATGTGGCAACTCCAGAGCAGAGGATCATTCTGAAAAAGAAAAGTGATCCTAGAAGTTTGTGATTCCATGTTTGATTAAATGGCACGAGTTTCCCAATGCCCTTTGCGACACTGGATCATCAGTGAGCATCATACTCAGAGCTATGGCAGAAAAGCTGAACCTGAGAGTGGAGCCTTCCAGTGATTCATTCGTCTTTGTGGATTGCTCCAGAGTAGATTCAGGAGGCATTTGTAGAGATGTCCTACTGCATATTCAGAAGGTCCTAGTCCCTATAGACTTTCATGTCGTGGATATCCAGATCAATTGGAACTCTTCACTACTACTTGGAAGAGCATTCATGGCTACTGTGGGAGCTATATGCAACATGAAAACTAACAGGTTGTGCCTCTCCTTGATTGATCCTAATATTGATTATGAAATTTATAAGAATAAACCTTCCCTCACAAAGTTGTCTAATGATGCAGAACTTGTGGCCACATGCTTATGCAATTATGAATTCAACAAAGAATCTGAGGATGGAGCATCAATCGACACCCACCCCAGAGCACCAATCGACACGTTTGCTACTGAGCAATCGGTCGACACCCACCCTTTGTTATCATTCGACGGCCTGGCCCCAGAAACGACCAACACCTGCCATGCAGATGGCAATTACACCCCAGCCTACCTCGAGTACGACGAAGATTATAGAGAGGAAGAGCTAATCGAGTACCTGGTACCGCAATGGAAGAGGCCGGTGTTTTCCAAATTTCTCATCAATTCGGGAAATCGACATCGATTGACGGAAACCATACGCTATCGATCGATACTGACCAAAAAGACGAGTATGAACATGCCGACGAAGCTGAAGATCTGTTCGAGCAACGACTCGGTAAACAAGCAACGATCGACGGCCACCATACACCATCGATCAACGGAGAGCTGATTGAATATCATGACCTTGTATCAGACAACGCCAGCTGGGAGAAAGTGGATAGACGTGCATTGATCGATGCACCTCATTCAGCATCGATCGACATAGAGAAGAAGAAGATGGAGCAGATTCGTAATATTCCATACATGTCTCCACATCTTAGATCGATCGACAACAGCCATCACGCATCGATAGGCGGTACTATTCTGAAGTTCCACGGACTTCGTACTTCAACTGCCTACTATTCGGAGAGTTCAACATCGATCGACAGGATACACCCAGTATCGATCGATGGCTGTATGGAGCATGGCACGAGAGCTTATGATGCTACATGAGAAGAATTTTTCACTGGGAAAAGAAAGATGAGTATGACATCTACAGAGATTAGAATGGTAATGCACGAGTTACAAACTGAAGAGTAGTGAATGTGCAAGCTGAAGACATCAGAGCAGGTCTAGAGAGAGCTTCTATGTTTGAACAAAGCTACATATGTCTACCGGAACATGTAGCAAGGAGAAGTATGTCTATGGAAAATCAAAGGATATACAGCATAACATAGATTTATGATATTGTGCATGAACTTTACAAATCTCAAGAGATGTCACTAGATGAGTTCTACACAAGGCTTGTTGATGTCTACTATCCTATAGACAGATGCCTTACCAATTTGACTACACGCATGGATGAGATGAAGCAGGATTTGGACACCATACAAAGACAGCATGCGATTAGGCCAGACGAACGAGCATCGATCGACGGCACCCTACGACCATCGATCGACACTGAAGCCAACCGGCAGAAGACAGTAGCGGAAACACAACTGGAAGATAGGTCTGATGAGATTGTTTTTTCTCAGAGCCTAATGAAGGAAGATATTTCTCAACAACTGGAATATATATCAGAAACTACAGTTGCAAGACTTAGAATGCTACAGCGCAATATTGAGAACCTACAAAGAAGAATGCATTCCATGGAGGTTTTATAGAGGTTATAAAGAATGAGAAAACCAGAAGTGATGAAGCAATGAGGAGCTTCATTGGTACATGGTTTCAGATGAGCAGAGAAGATGTAGACACTTGCTTTCCAAAGTGTTGATCCACCTCCATACTAGTCAGGAAGTTCAAACGTCGAGCTTAAGACTATAACCAAGCGCTGAGTGGGAGGTAACCCACTGTTTAGTAAGTTTTATTTATTTTCTTGATTACATTAGTTTAATTTTGGATTTTATTATACTATTACAGGTTTTTAAAGAGAAAGGAACATGAGTCTGCACAAAGCATCGATCGACACTTGATCATTGTTGATCGACAGAGTATCCTCTGTATTGATCGATCGCCACTTAACTGTGTTAATCGACGGTCACCACCAACAAGCAGGTATACCATTTTCCTTTATCAAATTGAGTAATTATGATTTATTTTCTTCAACAATCTCGGACTAAATAATACCCGTGCTAGTAATACTCGTGCTAGTGTTGTTTAAGTCTAGTGGAGTTTTAATAATATTGTTTTCTTATTCTTGAGTTTTATACTTATAAAAAAAAAAGTAGAAACCTACAGGTTTACCATCGATCGAGTTTGAGGCACCCACATCGATCGACAATGGATCATGACCATCGGTCGACATCAACCCCGTAACATCGATCGACACTCTATTACAAAATCTAGTATCGAGTTTCTCTCTCAACTATTTACTTATGATTTAATTTTTCCCTAACCAAACCAAAGGATTACACTGAGGACAATGTAATTTAAGTCTGTGAGAGGTTCGCTAACGCTATCTGATTTGTTTTGAGTTTTATTTGCTATATATATATAAGTTTTCAAAAAAATTATTGAGTAAAAAAAATTATTGAGTCAAAAAAAGATTATGATCAAAATTTTATTAATAACTAACCACATTTTAGCACCATTTTTAGAAGGTTATTTGCAAAGATTACTAAAGATACAAAAGTGGATCATCCTGCCACTATATCACACTTGCTTAGAAATTTTGAAGGAACAGAAGCTGATTTCCAACATTAATCCTGTCATTATCAGCTTGCTTTGGGGTTTGGTATACACTGGATCGGGTTCTTTCTGCAAGTCTGTAGGTACAAGTCATTGCACCTTTGGTTCCCTTCTCTCTCTCTCTTCAGCATCTAGTTAAAAGCTTAAATGATTGAGATGATTTCCCAAGATGCAGAGGGATAGGTAAATTATATATGATCCCATTATTCTAATTCAAAGGAATGATCACACATTGCTGGAAGCGAGGGGTAGGTAAATTACCTATGACCTCGATATTCGCCTACAACTTTCCCAAAAAAAAGGGAAAAAATAAGAGAAAAATAATAAAAGAAGAAGATATCTAAAAAGATCCAGAGAAGAGAGAAAAAGAGGGAAGAAAGGGATTAGTGAAGACTTGGTACCTAGTTGTTCAGATACTTGCAGAGATAAGAATCCATGTGTCCTTTGATAGATACTCCCAAGGTAAAGCATTCACTTTTATTTTATGCAAAGAAATGAGATCAGTAGAGGGGCGAGTCAAGCTAGTATTTGCTAAGTTGTTGGTAAAATGGATTTGGTTGCTATACTAGGATACAATATATAAAGTTTCTCTGTGATTGACTTGATAGGATGTGGTTGCAACAAAGTAGGGTGATAGTTATAGTTACATATTATGTGAGTCTCCACTTTTCAAAACCTCTTTTACAGATTTGTTTGCTTGAAGACAAGCAAACGGTTAAGTCTGGGGGATTTGATATAACCTATTTTTTACCAGTTTTAGGCTATGTTATAGGCTCTATTTAGAGTCTATTATGTGTGTCTAGGCTATGTTTTGGAGTATTTACAGGTTCATGAACGTTTTGGAGATATATGAGATACTTGGAGCTTTTGGAGCATTTAAAAGAGAAGAATCAGTAGCTGATCATCTAGGGAGTCGACGAAGCCATCGATCGATGGAACACACTTGACGTCGACCGATGATCAAATCTCGAGAGCGATCGATGTAGCACACTTGCCATCGATCGATGATCAAAGCTCAAGTCAGAAAGACAAAAATACCCTGGACGAGTTTTGACCTAGACTAGGATTTTTGTTTTTTATTTTTTATTTTTTTTGAAACAAGACTTAGGATTTATATATTTATATTTATGTTTTGAGAGACAGAAAGAAACAAAAGAAGAGTTAGAGAGACTTAGACAGAGTTTTACAGAATATTTTAATTTCATTTTGTATTAGGAGAGAAAGGAGAGACTCCTTCAGGGTTTGCCTGGAACTTTTTTGATTTTTATATTTTGTTTCATATCTGTTCTATTCATCTATGATTTCTGTGACAAAGATCATGTCTGAGTAGTTACTAATTAGATTTAGGGTTAATGATAGCAATCATGGATTAGCCCCAAAATAGGATTGTTAGGTTAAGTTAATATACATCAATTGAATTGTGCCTAATGCTTGCATTCTAGAATAGCTAACTAGGATCTCGATGATAGGACATGGACAACTACGAAAGTAGGTTCTGTGCCAGAATAGATTATGTTGAACTAGGTTGTTAGATACATGCGAGAGCTGATCTTATAAGTCTGGTGGACTTATCAAATCTCCCCCATACTTCCTTCTGATTTCACCGTCGATCGACACCAGGCCTTAGCTGTCGATTGATAGTGATTCTTTTTGCTCGCATCGAGAGTTGGAGTTAAAAAGGGTTAGAATAGTTAACATTTGAGTTCTAGCATATTTACATTTCCGTGCCTCCTATCCATTATAATTCATAAAGCTTGAAACCCTAAATCTAGCATATTTACATTTATATTTACATCTAGAATATTTACATATTTGCATTAGTAGCATATTTCTGAATTGCATCATACTTCTTGAAAAGGAATATTTTCTTAATCTGATTATTCATTACCAATATACATATTCACATAGCTTAGTCTTTAGAAATAAGAAATCTATTGTGTGTCTTTGATGTCTGTGGATTTAATCCCTAAATACTACACTTGATCTCTTTTGGCAAGGGTATTATAGAGTGTGTTAAGATTAGGGTTAATTTGACAGTTGATTGTTTAGGATATTTACTACTCTGCTAGAACAAAATACACACCACGTTAATTGATCACAACCTCCATGCCAAGCCAAAACATTTAAGCAACCAAAGCTCCACCTAATCACTCTACAGCAAAATAACAATTCGTGATTTTTCTAAAAACACCGAGCGATGACTACACAAACAACTATCGTATCAACCAAAAATGAAAAACATACAATAAAGCCTTGATAACAAAACTCAGTCCAACAACCACACGGTTAACAAAAAATATGAACTTCTCATCAATTGATAATGTTCCAAATGCTTCACAAAGCATTCCGCAACGTTTCACCTAGAAACGCGGCAAATGCGGAAACACTTGCAACAAAGGTCCTGAAGCTATACGAAACATCCTCCCTAAAAATACACGAAATAAATCTCGGAAGTCCAAAGCACAGTGGAGGAAAATGTTTCTTCCCAAGGAAAAATTTACGGGACCCCTTGGTTCTACTTCCTCAACTACAAATCAAACAATTCAAAATCCAAACAAAAAGAACAGTTTTGGCTGCGAAACATCCACAAACAAACCAAAACGTTTCTCGGCCTCAAAGTGAAGAGAAAACCTTTGCGTCGCCGAAAACATCTATAAGCCCGAAAACGTTTCAAACAAAAACACGACATACGAAAGAAAACGTCTATACAAAAGAAGCTTTCAAATAATTTGCTATACAAATGAACTTTGGCTGCAAAACTTCCGCAAACAAACCAAAGTATTTCTCGGTCATAAGGTCAAACGAGACATTCTTGCCAAACGCGAAAACTTCTCTAAATATTTTTTACTCGAAAGGAAAACCCAGTCTTTAGTACCGCAGGATGTCACAAACACTTGAAGAACTTGCTTTCGAGGTAAAAAATCTTCCTTGATGAAAGTTCCATCTCGGAAACTCGAATAGTCATACGCACTAACATCTTTTCAAAAGCACACCCTTGGTGAAGGCTCAAACTTAAACGGTAACACTTACCATTCCGTTTGTTGCTCATCACAACAAACAAACTCTAATGTCCTAAACAAACTTGGCCATATCCCTCCATAGAGATAGACTCTCAAACATCCAACCCAAGGATAATATCAAGCTATAAAAAATCCAAAACTTTGGTCAGTATCTTCCAAAGAATCTTGTTGTGGTCCGAGATTTGTCTCTGGAGAGATGCTCGATTCTCGATCGATCTAAGTCACATAAGCCGAGAACTTCTTGAAGACCACAAAATTGAAACAAAATCAGGTTGAAACCACAATAGGTGATTTAAGCCGGAACAGTCAACGCAAACCCTAAACCGATAGTAAGTCTATGTCTTGCCCTAAACCCAAAACACTGGTCTCAAACATCTCAAGGCGTATCAAGGAACCCGATACGAGATTACAAAACATGTCCATCACGATCCGCTGAACGTCAGAAATGAGATGAAAACTCATACTCTTTCTCTCTATCTCTGCGTATAGTTGCTCCATGTGTTTTTAAAAAGAAATAAATTACGATTTTATAAATCCAAAAAAAAACAGCCTATGAGGCTAATCATGAGTCCAACAAAAGTCCAATATAAAATTCCATTGGCAGCATCATGCTCGAAAATCTTCACACGATACATAAAAATATTCACTCCAAATCGAACTACGAGAGGCTTCATCCCTTCTATGGGGGGGTACATAGGCAGTCTTCATAAGGCGCAGACTCAATCTTATCATATTTAATTATTATAAGAAGAAGATTGAACCAACCACTTCAACGTTTGGAAAATAAATGGGTTCGCCAACGGATCTTTTAGCTATTGATTCCATCAACACGCCTATCACTACCTCACAAGAATCACACGTAAAACCATACTGGTAAAGGGCTAACTATTGGGGTCAAAATCGGTCATGAAAAAATCAATAACTAAAATCCTTTTAGAAATTGTGCATTAAGCAAATATGAGCCGGAAATGTCTAATAAACTATACTGTCTGGGATCATCAAACATAGATTTCCTTGTGATCAGCGAAGGATGAATAAACTATGTTTGATGATCTCGGACAATTCCGGTCTGTTTATATATCCTGGACAAGAAATAAAATAATTTATATTCAAACATGAAGTGATCAGAAAAATGTTCTTACGGAAGGTTTTTACGAGAAATGACGAGTTTTATGAACAATTTTCTGTAAAATAAAATACGGAAAGTTTCCACGGAAAAACTTTATAAGGAAATCTATGATATAATCTTCCGAAAAAAAAATTTTGAAATTTTTTTACGGAAAAACTTGTGTAAAATGAACAAAAGAAATGCCACACCACTCATGATTTAAGTTTAGAGGCTATAAGAGTGTGCGTAACCATCAATAGAGGACAGAAAAGAACAACGGAAAGAAGGGAGAAACCCTCATCACACAATGAGCATGTCGTTCTCTTCCATGTCGCCAAACACTCTCTCTCTCTCTCTCTCTCTCTCTCTCTCTCTCTCTCTCTCTCTCTCTCTCTCTCTCTCTCTCTCTCTCTCTCTCTCTCTCTCTCTCTCTTCCATGTCGCCAAACACTCTCTCTCTCTCTCTATTTTCCATGTCGCCATACTAGCTCTCTATCTTCCGTGTCGCCAAACTCTATCTCTCTCTTCTGTGTTGCCAAACACACCCACTCTCTCTCTCTCTCTTCTACGTTACCAAACACTCTCTCTCTCTCTCTCTCTCTCTCTCTCTCATGTTGTCAACACTTTCTCTCTCTCTTCCATGTTGCAAATTTCCCTCCCTCTCTCTCTCTTCAATGTCGCCAAACTCCTTCTCTACATGGAAAGTGTCACCAAACACCTTCTCTCCTTGGTCAATGTCGCCAAACATCTTCTGTCTTTGGTCAACATCGTCCAACTACCTCTCTCCTTGGTCAGTGCTGCTCTTCATGCTCCATCATCGCTCAATGATACTATCATCATGTTCTACTTTGAATCTCGATCGAAAGGTCTTTCGTTTCGTTGCAATCAAAGTTTCCGTTGATATTTTACGAAGAAAACAAGCAAGATGTTGTTTTTCATAAAAGTTCAAACGTCAAGACGATACTGGTTAACTTAGCACAATTGTATCTTTGACTAAATGAATTGATTTTAATCATTTCGTAGAACCAGCGACATAAAACCATACACCGGACAAATCAACGATTTCTCTGAGAAAAGTCATAAAACGTGTAAGTAGTAAAACGGTCTGAAAATATATAAAACACAATGAAAGTCTACTTATGACTTGGATTGAGAACCACCCCAGATTGCAATGTCAGTTTACTTGGCTTTGAGAAGAATAAGTAAAAAGAGGATAAATGGAAGATTTTCGAGGATACAATCAAATCTCGAGCAGATAAGGAAAAATCTCTGGAGATGATGAACATTAAACATGGAAGATAAGAAAAGATGGAACATTAAACATGGAGGCATATATAAGAAAATCCGAAGCAGAGAAGAGAGGGAACGATTTTAGACTCTTACAAATCTTTGCACTTAGAAACCTTATGCATTATTCTCGACATGCATAGTTTTCTATGGCTTGCATTCAGTTACTAGATGAACATCGCGAAAGCAGTTCGATCGCTTGTTCAACTCTTTGTAAATTGAACTACGTTCGGCTTGATCCTCGAAAGAGATACTTTGGCAGCCTTTCATAATCTCCATTCTGAAATTAACAAAAAAAAATTGCATCTTTTCTTATTTCACATCTTTTCTTATTCTCGACATAGGCGGTTATACTAGCAAATTTATTTAGGTTTTACTACCTATGTTATTTGATTTTTTGTTGTAATCCCGTTTCCAGACAAACTTCCTATCCATTTTTGTCTCTGAACGCTCATGCGCAAGTTCGAGATAAAGATCAACTTATTCTAAATTCTTTTAATTGTTTTTCTGTATTTTTCTGCATTATTTGATCACTTGTCTTTAGCTCTTACAGAGAATCCAGACCACAAGGAAATATACGCTTTCTTTCGCTAAAAATTTTGACAGTGCAAATTTTGGTTTCCACATCCTTGTTTTATTTACAATATTCTCATCAATACGCCAACAACCATGAATAACCAATTTCAATCTATAAATGCACCTAAAATCAACATCTATATATTCATATTCTTTTTCTTACACACACAAACCATTTTCCTTTCACTTCCTCTCTTATTTCATCTCAAAATACCAACTTTTTATTTCAAAATTTATAAGCTTATTAAAGTTACTTAAGTTCATGATTCTTGGTCAAAAACTGGTGGAAAACTTTCATTAAGAAGTGATGTGGGCTTGGAGAAATTAAACACGAGCCTCACCGGACCTAAGAGTCATCTTTGATTTTTTTTCAGATATGTTTTGCGAAGAAAACTTCTCTAGAAGCCTTCTGGTTAATTCATATGTTAGTTTTACAATTGAATTTTGGTGTGTTTTATAGAGATTATTTGTGAAGAAGTCTTCCAATTTTTCTTTGTTAACAAAAAAAAATGAGAAGATTTCCCTGGAAGTTTTGCAATTGACCAAATTGTCAGAAAATTAACTTTTTATAGAAGACTTCCCAAAAATTCTTCTTAATTGTTACATGAAGTTTATTCATTGTCGCTGGAAGTCTGCGTATATTAGTTTTGCAATTGACAATTTAAAGTAAAACATTTATTTTTAATGAGAAGACTTTCAAAGAAGTCTTCTCGATTTTTATTCTGTAATTCTGGTCAAAACCTTTAGTTATGAAAGAAGACTTACATAGAAGTTTTACATCAAAAGAATTCCACATAAGTTTTCTCTGAGAAAGCCAAAATATGGTCAACTGCAAAAGTAACCTACACAGACTTATTGTGATAGTAAGAAGATTTTATGTGAGTGTAAGAAGACTTCACTAGAGGTATTTTCTAGGAAATAGAAGCTTTCTAAGAAAAAGTTAAATATATGTAAATTTTGATTAATTGCAAGACTAACATGTTTATCAGATAAAACTTCTCTGGTATTTTCAAGATTTTTTCAATATAAAAGTAAGCCAATATTTACAAAGAAATACTTTTTTTAGGAAAAAATGAAGACTTTTTAAGAAGTATGTTGTAGAGTTGACTTCTCTATAAGTCTTCCTTTGTAAATCTACAATTGCAAAAATAACCTAAATGGAAGGCTTCTATACAACATTTCTTCACGAAGACTTCCGTAGAAATCTTTTTTGAGAAAACTAAGTCTTATATGTTAATGTTTAATAAACTTTCATTTTCTCCAGATTTTAAATGATTTTTTAAGATTTTATTGTTAATTCATGTGTACTATTCAATATTGGTGCTCCTGGAATTCATAACTTAACCGGTGATAATTATGAAAGTACAAATATTCAAGTTTATTAATGTTTATATTTAATGAGAGAGGTCTTCTATGTTAGTTTTGTGAAATTTTTATTTTCAAGAGTATTAAGTAACTCCAAAATATGTTTTTTAACCTTCAAAAGTGTTAAGTAACTTCATGTGGTTTAATGTGTCTTAGATCATAAGATATATTATTTAACTTTCACATATTTAAATTTTCAACTTTCACTTAAAGTTTCCCACTTAAGTTTTAATAACCCGCTTAAATTTTTTACTTAATTTTTAATTTCCCGCTTAATTTGCGTTAAGTTTTCCGAAAAGTCTTCTAGAAATCTTTTGAGAGAAGATTTCTAGAGAAATCTTCCGAGAGAAGATATAATGTGTTCTCTGATTATTATTTTGAAGAATTTCTTAAGAAGTCTTTTGTGATTGGTAATGTTAAAGAAAGATTTTCGAGAAGTCTTCTATGATTGATAATGTTAAAATGTTTTTTGGCATGTTGCATAAATAACTTCAAGAATGTCAAGTAATTTTTGCTAAATAATATTGTAGACATAAACATATTTACCAAATTATTTTCATTAACATCTCATCAAATTTACAAAAGAATCCACAATTAAAAAAGTACATATACAAATCACAAAATAGACCATAAACAAAACTATTACACATGGAGGTAGAGATCATTCCTTGATATAGATAAGCTTGGATTCTATTTGACATCATCCATTTGTACCATTTTGGGAAATCAATCATGTATGTGAAATCTAATGAGAAGTCTGATGAAGTCTGACTCGGATAAGAACAACCTCCATATACAAAAACGTTCAAATGGCTTCAAAACAGAGAAAAACTTAAAAAAATAATTTGTATGCTTAAATAATAAATAAAACAGTCACATGAGGTTGAATCTAAAACTTTTTAGAATCTAACATATAAAACCACAAAAATATATATCCAAAAATTACATATCTACTTTTAGAGGAGTGGAAGATGAGAACCATGTAATGAAAAATCTGTAAAACCAGATAAATTAGTGAGAAAAACATGAAACAAAAAAAAAAGTTGATATAAAGTTTGGTATTTTCAAGTTCAAAGAGATTAGAGAGAGGTTGGAGAGTTTTAGAATAAGAAACATTACATTTTTTGCAGCCATTTGAGAGGAAGAGAGAGAATGTGTAAATTTTCTTTATATTGAGACAAACATTCCAATTATAGTAAATATTTTCGGTTCATAAGACTTTCAGGGAAGTCTTCGAGCATAAATGCATTAGAAGACTTCCCAATAAGACTTTCGAGAAGTCTTCTGGGAAGTCTTTGGTGAAGTTTTCTGAGAAGTCTTCCAAAGTCTGACTCAGATCTGAAAATTTGTATATCCAAAATTGTTCAAATGGCTTCAAAACAGAAAAAAACTTTAGAAAAAAAAATATTATGATTAAATGAGTGGAAGATGAGGAATATATAATGAAAACATGTAAAAACAAGAAAAATCATTGAGAAAGACATGAGACAAAAATGAGAAATTGATATTAAGTTTGTTGTTTTCAAGTTCAAAGAGATTAAAGAGAGGTTGAAGATCGAGTTTTAGAGTGAGGAACATTACATTTTTATTGCAACCACTTGACATGAAGAAAGAGAATGTGTACATTTTATTTATACGTGAAGACAAAAATTCCAATTAAGTTAAATATTTTTGATTCAGAAGACTTTCAAGAATGTCTTCTAAACCCTAAATTTGATGTTCATCCGAGAAGACTTCCCAAGAAGTCTTCTTATGCATTATATGTTAGAAGACTTTTGTAGAAATCTTATAAACCTTAAAACCAGATAAATAACTAAATATAAACAAACATTTTATTAAACATATATGATCAAATTATAAAATGTTTAATATATATACAAAACTAAACATATATATTTCTAATTGAATTTTCTTTCACAAAATTAAAATTCTAAACCAACGACATTCATAACTTACAATCTATATGCACTCATTTATGTTGAAAATATTGCAATTATAGTATATCTAAGTTTACATCATTTAGGAATGCTTACATTTAAATGATTTCAATTTTTTCTCAGTTTTGTTTTGTAAAATTTATAAAATATTTTTAAGATTTACTATACGAGAAAACTTGTTGGAAAGTTTTCTTGCGGAAGACTTCCAAGAAATCTTCTCACATAAGACTTACAAAACTCACATAATACTTTACGGAGTTATATTCATAAAATTGCATAATGATCTTTTGTTTGGTCGTAAAAGATTAATTGTAATTTCCCTAGCATTTTGAGTTACTTTTTCATTTGATTGAATTCTGGGTATACTTTGCATTTAAAATCAAATTTTAAATCATATTTGGCAATTTTTCCGTAATATAATTGTTGTGTGAAATAACAATTCTATTTTAAATAACATTATTTTATTAGTTTTATTTTAGTTTCAGTATACTTCTATATTTTATATATTAATAATATACATATATGAGATATATTTGAATACTTAGGAGAAATACAATTTTAAAGATTTAAAGTGAGAAAATTAATATTATTACAATTATATGTAATTACAAAATTATAAGGACTAAACTAAAAGTACATAGTGTTTTGATATTATAAATAGTAAAACCATAAATTTGAGAGTTAAGATCTTTTGAAAAGCAAAAAAACTTAAAATTTGAAGGTTTGGGAACCTCTTAGAAGTGCTCCAAAGGAGAGATGGACCCACATCCCTCATAATATTTTCAAAAAGTTGGTATATTCTTAACAAATTTGAGGGATGCATATATAAGTTTACACTTATTCGAGTATCTGTGTGTTTTAAAAAAAAAATTGTGTTTGGCATAAAAAGTAAATTAATATTATAAAACGAACTTGAGGAAAAGAATTTTAAAATTGTTAAAGAAATTTACTGTAGCAAAGTCTCCCTTAAAAAGGAATGTAAAAGCTGCTTGTTAGTGAATGTCTACTATACATCATTAGGGTTTGAAGTCTGAAGATGCAATAAATTGAATGCACGAAAAGAGTCATTGGACGGTCGTTTTCCATTTACTCCAAAGACATAACTAATACTATTTAGTTTAACTGTGCCTATCGACAAAGCTATTCATATGGCTTTGTAACCTTTGGTGATGGATCGAGATTTGTCTTCTGGTTCTTTGCCCTTTACTACTTGTACTATTCACATCCCTGCTTTATAATTTCTAATTCATTTCTTTTTTGTAAGTAATGAAATGAAATGTGATTTATTAAATTAGAAATGCAAAATTGTACTTGTATGATATAGACTTCACACAACTCGATATCGATATTTGTTCAAGTACATGCTTTCTATTGTTTGCTGTGTCTTCTTGTACAATAGACACCTTTATGAAATATATGACAGTCTAACTCATAGTAAACAAATGTACTATTTTTACCTTTTCAGTTCTCCACTTGTTAGATGTGTATACTATCTTTTTTATGTAGTTAAAATTTTATTTACTTTTAAAACACAAAGTCAGGATACAAATATGAAATATCCACCAAAAAAAGTTAATAGACCAAATTTTTGGAATACAAATTATTATATAAGCAAAAATATGTGTCATTTGCTGTAGATGATAAAATAAGAGAAGTGAATTCAATGATGCGTCCCAAAAGTAAAACATATCCGCTAAGTGTTCACTCTGTTATTTTGCTAAGTGTTTACTCTGTTTTTTTTTCTTTTCCAGAAACAAATTTATATTGATGTGAATTGTGTGTTTAGATAGCAACTTCAAACTAAGACTCTTATTTACACACTGCATAGTGAAATCCGATGCTTCCATTAAATAAAATCATGTTGCCATTATACCAACACTTTCGTATCAAACACTTCCAACCAAGTTTTTGCTTTGACTTTATCCTTCTGGTTCGACAGTGCTGAAGATTAAGTTCATTGTTTTCCACATTCCTTATGTGAATTTTAAGAATTTTCTTCTTAATCATCGGAAACACAATCTTTTTCCACGTTGAGATTTATCATTGAACCAGTTCAATGGCACTTTCTTAGCTAGCGGTCAACAAAGCAAATAAAAACCTATCACAAAATTATTGTTTTAAGGAAAAAATATTGTGTCGCACAAGCGACGAACAAGTACTGGTTGAGGTAGAACCTATAAAAAAAACACTCAATAGAATAACACTGTTCTGAAGGAAGAGACAACATACGTCAAACACCACATCCCATGTTTTTGTTACATTACCCGGACTGAAGTGGATGAAAAGAAACATATAAAATATATGTTCACCATCCGGTAAGTAACAACGAGAAGATCGGTTGACGAAAAAACACAGTTTGGATATCTCACCAAGCAACGGATACGATACCAATGAACCCATCATCAATGGAAACAAAAAACAACTTCAAAACCAAATCTGTTGTTGCTGAAAATATTACACCGGTTCGATCTGTGGGTTCCTTCTTAACACGAAATCAAAAGTCTTCAATGTCGTCACGACAAACCACATATTTCTTATAGGAGAAAAAATAACTTCATTAAAACATCAAGATCGGCGACTCCACTCGATAAATCATCATGCTTTCAGTCACAAATACCATAAAGACTTACCGGAAACCTAATGTCATTTCTGGAAGTCATTGCTGGAGGTGCTAAGATTGATCTTTGGATCAACATCGTCCCCAATTATTGGCATCGTTAATGGATGCGAGAAGCAGCAGCATTTTGTTGAGAATAACTGACATGCACTGTTTCACGCAATCCCGGACACAGCCAATGTAACTGCCGGTGAAAATCAATCGCCAAAGAGAAAAATGTTTGGTGTTGAGTAAAGAGAGGCATCAGTCTTACAATCGCCTTTTTCTCTCTGTAGGTGTGTATACTCTTATTATTATATTAAAAAAAAAATCATGTTTTTTACTTCTTTCAAATGTGACTATTTTCGTTTGTGTTTGTTTATAAATAGATATTTTAGAAATATAGAGAATGGTTATATTGATTTTAATTCTGCTGCAAAAATCAAATTATCTATATGATAAAATGAAACTCAGTAATCTTGTTTGTTACCACCATATGAGGTAAACTAATGGTTTATGCATATGGATTGGTCATTTTGTGTTTTTAGTTCGAATTTACGGTGGGAAAATTATATACACCATCTTTTTGGTATTAGTAGGTGGTTCCAGGCCAAAGACAAATTAGGGTCCAACCTCAAACTTTTTCCTAATTAACAAAAAAAAAAACTTGTTTGTTGATATCATGATTTATTTTTGACACCAAATGGTCATTCTACTACTTAAACAAAAGGTAATTTGTGAAGTTAGATCGAAATAGATAAGCCAACGTAAAAATTTCCGTATAGAAATATCTTGTAGTCCTAGTTAAAGAATCAACAATTTCATTTTGGCCTTGGTAAATGTAAGAAAGCTTGAAAAAGTGAATCATCTTTGAAGTGCCTATATCTTCTTTACCTATGTGGAGAAGTTTGACCATTCTTGAGGTTTCTTTATCATTGTGGTCAAATCCTTACAATCCGTTCTAAAGTTATGCCAGTTAGAAAGACGTAACATACTCCCAAGTGCCCAAATAACTGTCTCTATCTCCGAATGCAAAGAAGACTCTCATCTTCTAAGGTTCCTTGTATCAATTAGTTAGATTTATCAAGACATGTCTTTCTAAACCCATCCACATAAGTCCAAAAGCCTTCCACCAAACATATGTTCTCTTAGTATACGGCTTGTGAACCCATAATATATGGTGATTGTGATGATGTATAAACTTTTGCATTTTCAGAAAACCAAGCTTGGTATTCTCCTTTCGCATGTTTGATTGGGTCCAATGGATCCCTGTCAATTTCTCTGAATAGTTTGTCGTTGTGAGCTTTCCAAAGATACTTAATTATCCACAAATAAGGGTCTCTATCAAGTTATGGATCTTCAAATACTATTTTCCGATATAATAGGTAATCCATATTTTCTTACATACTCGAAAAATGTTTGAACTGGAAGGTGTGTCCAATAATCCCATGCTTGTAAAGTTGGCGAACATTCAAAGATAAAATGAGTGATGCATTCATTTAGTTGCCCCCATCTAGGGTAGTGGTTATCACATCGCATATGACGACGAGTCAGATTTCTTATTACAACTACGTGTCATGACACTAATTTCTATATAAGATTACACATCTTCCGAGAGCCTTAATTTCCAAGTAAAAGTTTGGAGCTTAGTGACACTGGGTCTCGAAGAAACAATTCATTTTCCTGATTTAGGATATTTCTGGAAACCTAATATCATGTCTTAACGGTATACTGACCACTCTTTGTAGAACTCCAACAAAATGTATCTCACTCAGTGGTTTAGCTTATGGCTAAGCTACAAATTAGTGATATGTCTTCCTGAACAGCAAATTTCTCAAGCATCTCCACATCTCATTCCCTTGTGTCGCCTCTAACAAAATCACTGACTAACAATCTCGACTGGAGAATTGGGACATTAGGACGTGCCGACCTTGCAGGTGTAGTCGTGATCCAAGGATCTTCCCACATTTTAACCTCATGGGCCTAAGAATCTTTTGTCTACTCCCCAATGATAATAATTTCCTTTCAGTAGAAATTCTTGTCTACATATAAGAAAAACTATACGTAGTACTTATTTGCAAAGGAAAACTAAACATGTAACTAATAAAGAATATGGAAATTAGACTAACCGCCGTAATTGTTTGGCCAGCAACACTAGGTTAAACTTATGGATTATAAGAAACCCCATACAACCCTCATTTCTCTGTAAGCAAAATTTCTCTCATTTTGCCCAATTTTAGGATGGTTCAAACTATACCGAATATGTGTCATGTCACTCAAAAGTCTCTCACAAACTTCCAGAGAAAGCAAGAAGTTAGACATAACATTGATCGGAAGTGCTAAAGAAATAGATTTGATGAGAACCTCATTTTCTCCTCTTGATAACCAACGTGTCGACCACCCATTCACTCTGTTTTGTAATATGTCCTTTAAGAAGGAGAACAACTTATATTTTGAGCTACTAATATCTTCAAATACTCTCACGTATGAACCATTTTCCCGTTCATTTTGGATTCCAAGAATATCCTTGATTGTTTGTTTTATGTTTCTTGGGATTCGCTACCAAACAATAGAGATGATTTATCAAAATTGATACATTGTCCTAAAGCTTTCTAATATTTCCTTATTGCTTTCATAACTTCTTCACATTCACGGATATGGGTCTAACAAGGAAAAAAAGTTTTCATCAATTAAGAGAATGTGAGATATCAGAGGTCTAGCGCGTGAGACATGAATCCTTGTTTTCTTCCATTGATTCTACGATGATTAAAAAGGTTAACGAACGCTTCTGTATATAGAATAAATATGAAAGGAGACAAATGATCTTCTTGCGTAATCTCCTTTATGGGACTATATTGTCTGTAAACTAGGCATTCATGGAGACCTTATATTTGACAGATGAAATACATCACATAATACACCAATCCAAGTGGATGAAAAATCCATTTTTTTTCCATTAAAGCTGTAATGAAAGCATATTCTGTTCTATTATATGTTCTGTTCATGTATGTTTTAATTGTCATCTTATTTTTTTTTCACAATGGACTTGTACTAAGAGCATGGAACATCTCTTAAAAATTATAATATTATATGTTATCTGTCTTTAGCAACCGAAAATGAGTCGATATTTTTAATATGATCTAGCATAATCTGTTTTAGTTTCTGACATAAGATTTTAGAGTTTGTATTTATTTGTATTTGGTACTGAGTTTGTTGATATCATGCTGAACAAACGAGTTTGCTAATTAATATATACTAAATCTACTTTTAAAATGACGTTCTGCATTAGTAAAATAATGACGTTTGGCATTAGAAAATGCTGACAACGTTAATATGTTTAGACAATCTTAGGAAGAAAAAAAAAATCTCAGACACTGGTGTATATTTAATTAAAAGAATGTCATATACATGGTTTAGTTACAAGAGATCCAAAATTTGGTTTAGTAAAAGTGTAAAATATTTATTTTTGGTTACTTTGAATCATTACTGAAAAACCACGGCAAACTATTTATTTTTGGTTACTTTGAATTGAATCATTATTCAAAACCACAGGACAATATTCACATGCATATAGTACAGCTCCTACATGTATTAGATATGTATATTTCATTGCCAGATTAAACTATAAAATACATACAGCATGTCCCCTCTCGAGTAAATAAATTATACATTATATAGTTTATTTAAGTTATTCAAAGCTCTGAACATATATAACTGTTATATATGTACGACGCTATTGGAAGACGAGTCAATGCAACGAAAACAAAAAACATTAATTAGCAATTGGAATTTAGTAGAAAAATCAATAAATAAGAAGCACCTTGAAATAGGTTATATTTACTTCAAATGAGCAAAGACAATACGACTTACAAACTTGAAAGACCTTTTCATCTTTTCTCCGATTGCTTTCTCTCTGTTTATATTCTCACTACTTTGCTTCTTCTTTTTTCTTTTCCCACAATTCTTGGAAATTCACAAAATTAAGAGATTGCATCTAAGTGTTTATATACGTTATTCTCGTTTGTTCGAATTATTTCACACAAAATCTTCTGCATGAAGGTGTGAATGGATTGTCTCATCTTAGGCCTTAAATGTGGGAAAATTGCCATTGTGTTGTTTAGCCAAGGATGACTTGCCGGCAGCTTTGAGTTTAACGTTACTCTCAGTATTCAGTATATCAGTAATATATTGTTTTAGCAGATTTTTTTTTTGCTACTTTGTATAATCAACATGAAAAGTATTTTCTAGTGTTCATAAAAAAAAAAGTATTTTCTAGTGTATATGTGTGTTAGTTGTGGGATGTGACAAAGCGAACCCGGCAAGTCATCTGTGGCTATGCAACTGCCACTTTCTCTCATTCTAGGCCTACGTTGATACATATTAAAAGAACACTCTATGATGATGAATATGGTGGATGAGTGATAATGGTGATGTAAATTAGAGGTGAGTGCCTATTTTTCAAAAAAAAAAAAGATTGCTTCACAATTCTGAATTACATGTCAATTTGAAATCCTAAATTTGCTTACAATATTTTTAAGATAGTGGTTAAATGCATTTAGTTTGGAGGTCAAGGTAGAGAGCACTCAAATATTTTTTGAGTCTCATACTTTGTTTTGTTCATCTACTTATCTCTTGTATATTTATTATTCTCATCACAAAACTAATTCTAATGAAAAAGGTCTTGGATCATCGTAAGGTCTAGCACGACTCTTTATGCATAAAACTTGCCACCGTGAATCTTCTTCTTCTTTGTCGACTATTCACTTCAGCCAGCATAACATCCACCATTAACTTCACCGCCTCAACAACCATCGCTGTTATTACTCACCCTAATCCCCATTATCTTCGCTTCTCCTTCTGTCTTGGTCTTCTTCATTGCATAACAAATTTCTCCATCGTCTTAGCATTCTTCTCTGCTTCAACGGCTGAAACTTTGGCTGTGAATCTCTTATTTACTCAATCTCAAACGATTGATTCGTAGAAGTCTAATCCTGTGGAAAACAATATCGAATCAAAAGCTGTTTTCGAATTGTATAGAGAAAAAATTGGCGGACTTGAATTTTTGTTATGTTTTTAAAGCGGTGCAGTTTTAGCCACCGTCAATTTTTAACAAATGTTAACTAAAATATAAAAGTTGACTGTAGTGATATCTAAATTAATCAGGTCAACATAAGTTTAAATGTTTTTTGGTTAATGAAAAATCTATTATTTTCTTGGCGAAAACATGTTAGTTCAGTATTTAAATGACACTTTTTTCTTTCCTTTTTTTTTGAACAACTGACACTTTTTTCTATATATTACTATATATGCTAGAATTTAAAATGCATATATATATATATATCATGGTTTGAGATTTTAAATTTACATACTTCGTTTTAACCTTTGTGTTTTCTTTATTGACAGCTAATATATATAATATAGTACAAACTCAAAATATCAATTTCCACTCAACATGCAGAAGAGTAATTTTTATGTCGGTTCATAATTAGAATACTTATTTATTTTTAAGTACTTATATTCGTTTGACCAAAAAAAAAGAAAAAGTACTATGTACAAGATTTATTTACTACGAGAGTTTTTATTTACACCGGTCATCTCGTTAGCTTTTTCACTGGCGAGAGTTTAACATTGTACTATGTACAAGATTTATTTACTACGTATAGAAAATAAAAATCACAATACTATTTCCTTTTGTCTTGAATAACTCAGTTCTATATATAACTATATATATATATATTGCGTGTTCAAATATTGCTTCGAAAAAGCTAATGAGAAATTGGTACATGTTTAATCTGAATTTGGTGCATTAACGAAAATATATATACATTTTACAGAGGAATTTATTAAAAATGACTCAAAATTTGATTTGAAATAAAATGTATTCGGAATAACAACAATTTCTTTACAACCAAAAATTTTTTTATTAAGTTTTACTATTATAATCCTCTCGGTGAGAATACTTAATTCTTTCTAAGTTTTCTTAAAAATATTTCTTTGTAAGTCTTCTTAGAGAATACTTCTTTGTAAGTTTTCTTAGAGAATACTTCTTTGTAAGTCTTCTTATTTAAGATTTCTTTGTAAGTCTTCTCATACATTAGATCTTTAAAATAATTTAAATTTTTTACAAAAATATTTTGATGGAGAAAAAATTGAAATCATGAAATAATAAATATTTCTAAATGATTTTAATTTAGTTTTACTAAAATTGAATTATTTTCAACATAGATGAGTGAATGTAGATGAAGTCATGATAGTTTTTGTTTTAGGGATTGGTAAAATATATTATAGTATTTTTGGTATTTTAGGGTTAGATTTTGAAACTCTCCCTTCTATTTTTTTTTAATTTGACTTATATGTGATCAATGAGTATATAATAACTTGATTTAAACACTTTATAAGTTTCTTTTAAGTTTAAGGAAGTGTTTTTTTTTTGCTTAATTTTTTAATTATAAGGTCTGAAAGACTTACATAAAACTTCCCAAGAAGTCTTCTGAAATATCTTCCCCTAAATTTTAGTAGAATTTAAAATTTCCGCATAAGTTGTAGAAAAATTTAGGTTTTCCGGCCTAAATCAAAGTATTCCAGAAGTCCTCCTCAAGTCTTCTAGGGGAAGTCTTCTCATATGTTAGATCTTAAATGTAATTAATAAATTTTCAAAAAAATATTTCGAAAGAAAAAAAATCAAAATCATGTATTAATAAACATTTCAAAATATTGAAAATTTTGTTTTAATAAACATTAATAAATGTTGAAAATTTTAGTTTTACTAAAATTGAATTATTTTCAACATAGATGAGTGAATGTAGATTGAATCATGATAGTCATTAGTTTAGAGTTTGGTGACATATGTTGTAGCATTGTTGGTGTTCTTAGGGTTAGATTTTGAATTTTTTTTCTTTTAATTTGACTTATATAAGTTTTTTAATTATCTAATAACTTGATTTAGACATTTTCTAAGTTTTTTTTAAGCTTAAGAAAGTATCCTTTGCTTAGTTATTTGAGTATAAAGTCTGGAAGACTTACATAAGACTTGTAGAAGACTTACAAAAGATTTTCTCAGAAAACTTCATAAAGACTGTCTTTTGGGATGAATGGTTCAGAAGACATCTCAAGAGTCTTCTAGTGTATTTTATGTTAGAAAATTTCTTGGAAAGTCTTTCAAACCAAACCGGACCTTAATTTTACCTTCAATTTTAATGTAACTGAAGTTAAACCAATATATATTTAACCCAAGGTGATAATTTATGGACATAAATAATATTTTTTTATTGTTTGGTGTTTTTTTTATAGGTAGTAAAACGCAAGAATCATAGATGTTTGCTCTAAGGCAATTTGAGAGGCGATTTTAAAGGCGATTTCTGTCGAATCTCTTCTCCGTCCTTTTCAATTATGGCAACCTTGTTTTTCCGGTGAAATAACCCGTTGTTTGTTCTTCTCCGTCCTGTTTGTGTTGTAGTCAAACTCCACTGCCAGTAAGATATTCCTCTTTGCTGTTGAATTTTCATTTCAGAACTGAAACCGTTCGTTTCTCCATTGTGACTTCTTCTTTCCTATTGAGTTTGCCATATCTGTAATTGTAGTTGTCGTCGGCGGCCGTAACTTCTCTGTTTTTTGGACCTCAACTTCTCTTCTTTTCGACTGTAAGTTCACCCAATTGTTCGATGTATTAATGTTTCTCTTCTGATTTTATTAGTGTTCTATCAAAAGACTTCAGAAGACTTAGGAAGACCTTCAGAAGACTTAGGAAGACTTTTGAAAGTCTTTTGTAAGTCTTTTGTAAGTCTTTCATAAGTCTTTCGTAAGTCTTCTGTAAGTCTTACGTAAGTCTTTCGAAGTCTTTTGAAGTCTTCTCATGTTTGTTTTGTTATGTTTGTGTTTGAGATATTGATTTTTCAATGTTTTACAGGCTGTAAAATGGAATTACCGGAATTTACGAAGAGGATGTTCACCTTAGGATAAGAGCCAATTTCAGTGAAAAGCATTGCATATCATATTGACGACCCGAAGTTGATTTCTATTGTAAAGGATGCTCTACATGATGATGAATGAGAGGAGCTGAAGAAATCAAGGTTGGGAGTGTTCATAAAGTTTTGGGAGTTGAACTTTGGATGGGCGTCAAGGCTTATTCATTTTATGCTCTGTTACTAGCTGGATATCAAAAAGAAGTATGAGATATGGAGTATTGTTGGTTCAAAGCCGGTGAGGTTTTAACTGATTGAGTTCGAGCACCTCACTAGTCTAAATTGCGAATATATTGAGAATCTGGACAATCCACCTGTAGAGGTGACAAATGAGTTGGCTCGTTTTTGGGAGATGGTGGGTGGGGATATTGATGCTGGTCCAAGTTCCAAGCAAATAATAACATCATGTAAGAGATGTGGAGAGTGGTCTCGGGATGACCGCATGCGTCTGGGATACCTAGCCATCTACATAGGATACGTTGAAGGTAAAAAGTACTCATCCGCTACAAGGGCTAGTCATGCAAGGCTAATGATGGATCTAGAAGAATTGGAGACTTATCCATGGGGGAGACTGGCTTTTAAGTTCATGATGGACTCTATGAAGGGTAAAGATATTACAAGGTCTTATACCATAGATGGATTTATTCAAGTTCTCAAAGTTTGGGTCTACTTCGCTCTGTCTGACTTTGCTAGAAACTTTGGAAAGCCCATGTGAAACAAACTGAGTCCCCCTTTGTTCACTTTCAAGGGCCAGAATGACAATTTTTTTTTAAAGAGGCTATCAGCACACATGTATCTATGACTATTCTCAATAGTATAGTATTGATTAATGTCTCAAATACCTAACTTGATATTTACTTATTGCAGAATAGCATGGTCAACTATGTGGTGAAGGAGGAGATTGGTGAAATGTTCCCTCAGTGGGACAATGATTTGACTCATGCGGCGGTTGAAAACTTGGTGAATTTCATGTTTCATGCTAAATCTAATTGGAAGTGGATCTAAGAGTGCTGGCCAGTCGAAGGTACTAAGCCGTGGACCAATCCTTTCTAAGTGACGCAAGAACCTCTTCAGCTGAATGTGAAGGAAGAAACAAGAGCTTCGAAGAAAGATCATACATAGGCTCGTACAGAGTCTTATGCTTCTTGTAATAGGGTTAAGAAAGAAGAGATTAAACAAATGTTCAAGGATATGACGAAAGTAATGACTGATGGGTTTGAGCAGTGCGTAAAGAAGATGAAGCTTCTTGCGGATACGATGGGATGGAAGCTGTGGAGAAGAAGGTGATAATAAAGCACAAAGACATTGACTCTAATCTACTTCAACTCACTGTTTCATACCCGAATAAGGCTGCACACGAACCATGGGTTAGTACCAAAATCTCTCCTAAAATACAAGTGAAGAGAAATACTAGGAAAAATACTAAGAAACCGATGTGAAAGTATGCTCCTTTATGCTCCTTTATTTCAGAACTCCGTGATTTGGTTGGTTATATATGGATTTTGTTTCATGTGATTGTTGGGTATCTATTTGGAACTTTGGTTATATGTATTGCTGTTGTTATGTTTGTTACGGGTCTTGACATTTCTATTGTAATAAGAATTGCAAAATGAGAGTGTAAACGAGAAGAAAGCAAGAAGTCTGAACATTGCACATGATGACCAAAAAGTACTGAGTAGTATCAAATAGCCAAGTTGTATCAAAGAACTAAGTTTTGTCATTATGGACAAACAAAAATCAACAAAATCAGATTTAGAGAAGGAGAAAGAGAGACGCCATATAAAGAAAGATGTTGTTATGACAATGTGCTATGGAAAGAGTGATAAAGAAAGGAAGCTTTCTACATCACATCAATTTTCTTTTCAGGGAAACAACACAGCCAAACTGATCATTCCAACCAAGAAGGTGGGTCATGGCTATAATCCATTTGCACCCGTTGACAAGAAGAAGACTAAGTTGCTTGTTGAATTTTTGAAAAAAGACTAATAACTTCCCACACAAGCGTATTAGTCTTCAAACTGATTGTCAAGTTTTGTTGATCTAGCTTTGCTGTTTACAAGAATTATAGACTAACTTTGAATAAAAAAAATCGTGGAAGTGTAAATTTGTGGTATGCCATCCTTTGAACCCCCCCTGCAAAAGTCTTATAAACACTAGACTTCCGGAAGTGTAAATTTGGAAAACTTCGGGAAGACTTGTGGAAGTCTTCTATTAAGAATTCTCGAAAGAAAACTTACATAAGACTTCTTGAAGACTTGTGGAAGTCTTATATTAAGAATTCACAAAAGAAGACTTTTACAAAAGCCGTCTAGAAGTCTTCTGGAAGCCTTTATCTTTGAAAAATATGTCTGACTTGTTATGTTTTTCATGAGAAATATTAATACTTTATCAATTTACTGAGGCTTTAGTTCTCCAAAAATCCAGAGCATTTTAGGACCGATAGGCTTTGCTTGCTTTATCATTTGTTTAGACGGATGTGGACGAGAAAGTACGAGAAATTTAAGAGCCCAGAGTCTGGTCTCAACGGTTTAGGAAGAAATCTCCATGCTGGATCGTGGGATCTTTATGCTGGCCTATTACCAAAATATTGCCAAACAAAGAAGATTTGGGGATTAGAGGTGGATGATATATATGCGCCAATGAATTACCAGAACGATCATTTGATTGCTATTTGGTTATCGATCCCTAACAAGCACATAACCATCTGAGACAACATTCCTTCTCATATTAAAACCGCTGAATCGCCAACTAATAAGTTGGAGCCTTTTACCACAATAATCCCTTATTTGCTTGTTGAATATGCTACCTCCGACAAAGAGCGAGTCAAATACACACTGAACCCATTCACATATGAGAGAGTGAGAGCCAGAGAACCTCTAGCACGAAGTGGTGATTGTGGTGTGTACGCCTTGAAGTACATTGAGTGTCATGCTCTTGGCATGCCATCATTTCCTTCTGCCTTTTGTGAGAAGAACACAAAAGTTATTAGGGAGAAATTGGCGACAGAAATATTTGATCATGCTCTTGGCTACCAGGGTGCTGAAATCGAAGACTATGAAGGCTTGGATATGTACGATTGAGAAAAATGTGTAATTTGTACATGGCGTAGAAATCATGCTTTTGACGTTAACAATATTAGGGTAGGATAGGACATTGACGTTATCATGGTAGGATATGATTAAGTTTTTTTTTTTGTAACCTACCCTCGTACCAAACTAGCCTCTTACAACTAGTTTGGTATTGCACTAATATTCGTGCAACGTCTTTTTTTTTGTGCACATATTCGTGAAGTGTCTAAGAAGGAACATACATAAGACAATTCATAACACAATATATACTTCACAACACAATAGATAAGTCATAAGACAATAGACAAGTTCATAACAAAGCAGATAGATAGATAGGTGGAAGACTTCCCAGAAGACTTACATAAGACATACAAAGAACACTTACGAGATGACTTACCAAAAGGAAGTAAACTTACAGAAGACTTACAGAGAAGTAGACTGACTGAAGACTTACGAAAGACTTACAGAAGACTTCCATAAGACTACAAGCCAGGTTGTTTGCATTTTAGACGTGTATGACAAGGTTGTTTGCAGTTTGAGCAGCTATAATCCTTGTGTAGTTTCGGAGGTTTGTGTCCTCTCATTCTGGATAGCACGAACAAAGATTTCCATCTTGACTTCTTTTGCCGCCCCAGACCATGCTTTACTTCCGGAGGAAGACATTTGGGGGTCTCAACTTCTCCAATACAAGGATATATATTATGTGCATACCTTGCATACAAATACTCTTTTGAGTATAACGGGCACACAAGTGTGGCAATATGCAACTTGGCAAATTTTTTAGCTGCTATAGCATGTGAGCAAGGTATTTTCTCGATTCCATAGACACCACAATCAACTTGATATGTTCCAAATCAACAACATAGTTATGTCTGCCACATGTTAGAAAGAATCTCCATCCATCAAATGGTTGGACACTCATCGTATCCGCTATCTCCGAGTGGATCGCCAATACGTATTCAACTCCCCGTCTGACCTGCTATTGTACCGAGTCTTCCGCTGGTATGTTCAGTTGTGAGATCCAAAGAATCTTCTCGCCTTTTCCAATACCACCTTCCCAGCTTCTCTCTTATAAACTCCAATAGGAATGATATGGGAAATCCTCTTGCTAGCTTGAGTGCGGAGTTAATAGATTCAGCTATGTTGCTTGTTTTTAAATTGTACCTCTATCCATGTTGCAAGCTCCAGGTTAGCACTCCGAATCTCGTCCATGTACCGGTTAAATTCGTAAAGTGTATGAGCATAAACATCGCCTTTAACCAAGTACAAGAGATGTTTGCCTCTATACTTTTGGACAATGTTCTGTTGTAGGTGATAATAACATATTCCTCGTGTTGCCCAAGGAAACACCTTATCACATGTGTTTTTAATGGATGTGTTCCGGTCGTAGGCTATCACCAAAGCATGCTGATCAGATACACAACTCCTCAATTTTGTGAAAAACCATTCCCAAAAATCATCATTTTCATCATCTGCGATTTCAAAAGCCAATGGAAATATATGAAAATTACCATCTTGTGCAACTGCAACTAGCATAACACCTCCATACTTCCCGCTTAGGTGAGTCCCATCCACCACGAGGACCCTTCTCTTATACTGAAAACCAGCAATAGAAGCTCCAAAAGATAGAAATGGATACTTAAATCAATTATGAGCATCAAGTTCTATACTAGTGACATAACTCAGATTTGCTAACACGATATGCTCCAAATATGAAGGGAGCCGCTCATACCCATCTTTTGTTGATCCTCGTACTAATTCTTGCATATATAACAATGCTCTGTATGAAGTGGTGTAATCTAGCTTCATTCCAAATATGAAGGGAGCCGCTCATACTCATCTTTTGTTGATCCTCTTACTAATTCTTGCACATATAACAATGCTCTGTATCAAGTGGTGTAATCTAGCTTCATATCTGTAATTGTAGTTGTCGTCGGCGGCCGTAACTTCTCTGTTTTAGACCTCAACTTCTCTTCTTTTCGACTGTAAGTTCACCCAATTGTTTGATGTATTAATGTTTCTCTTCAGATTTTATTAGTGTTCTATCAAAAGACTTCAGAAGACTTAGGAAGACTTTCAGAAGACTTAGGAAGAGTTTTGAAAGTCTTTTGTAAGTCTTTTGTAAGTCTTTCATAAGTCTTTTGTAAGTCTTCTGTAAGTCTTACGTAAGTCTTTCGAAGTCTTCTCATGTTTGTTTTGTTATGTTTGTGTTTGAGATGTTGATTTTTCAATGTTTTTCAGGCTGTAAAATGGAATTACCGGAATTTACGAAGAGGATGTTCACCTTAGGATAAGAGCAATTTCAGTGAAAAGCATTGCATATCATATTGATGACCCGAAGTTGATTTCTATTGTAAAGGATGCTCTACATGATGATGAATGAGAGGAGCTGAAGAAATCAAGGTTGGGAGTGTTCATAAAGTTTTGGGAGTTGAACTTTGGATGGGCGTCAAGGCTGATTCATTTTATGCTCTGTTACTAGCTGGATATCAAAAAGATGTATGAGATATGGAGTATTATTGGTTCAAAGCCGGTGAGGTTTTAACTGATTGAGTTCGAGCACCTCACTAGTCTAAATTGCGAATATATTGAGAATCTGGACAATCCACCTGTAGAGGTGACAAATGAGTTGGCTCGTTTTTGGGAGATGGTGGGTGGGGATATTGATGCTGGTCCAAGTTCCAAGCAAATAATAACATCATGTAAGAGATGTGGAGAGTGGTCTCGGGATGACCGCATGCGTCTGGGATACCTAGCCATCTACATAGGATACGTTGAAGGTAAAAAGTACTCATCCGCTACAAGGGCTAGTCCTGCAAGGCTAATGATGGATCTAGAAGAATTGGAGACTTATCCATGGGGGAGACTGGCTTTTAAGTTCATGATGGACTCTGTGAAGGGTAAAGATATTACAAGGTCTTAACCATAGATGGATTTATTCAAATTCTCAAAGTTTGGGTCTACTTCGCTCTGTCTGACTTTGCTAGAAACTTTGGAAAGCCCATATGAAACAAACTGAGTTCCCCTTTGTTCACTTTCAAGGGCCAGAATGACAATTTTTGTTTAAAGAGGCTATCAGCACACATGTATCTATGACTATTTTCAACAGTATAGTATTGATTAATGTCTCAAATACCTAACTTGATATTTACTTATTGCAGAATAGCATGGTCAACTATGTGGTGAAGGAGGAGATTGGTGAAATGTTCCCTCAATGGGACAATGATTTGACTCATGCAGCGGTTGAAAACTTGGTGAATTTCATGTTTCATGCTAAATCTAATTGGAAGTGGATCTAAGAGTGCTGGCCAGTCGAAGGTACTAAGCCGTGGACCAATCCTTTCTAAGTGACGCAAGAACCTCTTCAGCTGAATGTGAAGGAAGAAACAAGAGCTTGGAAGAAAGATCATACTTAGGCTCGTACAGAGTCTTATGCTTCTTGTAATGGGGTTAATAAAGAAGAGATTAAACAAATGTTCAAGGATATGAGGAAAGTAATGACTGATGGGTTTGAGCAGTGCGTAAAGAAGATGAAGCTTCTTGCGGATATGATGGGATGGAAGCTGTGGAGAAGAAGGTGATAATAAAGCACAAAGACATTGACTCTAATCTACTTCAACTCACTGTTTCATACCCGAATAAGGCTGCACACGAACCATGGGTTAGTACCAAAATCTCTCCTAAAATACAAGTGAAGAGAAATACTAGGAAGAATACTAAGAAACCGATGTGAAAGTATGCTCCTTTATGCTCCTTTATTTCAGAACTCTGGGATTTGGTTGGTTATATATGAATTTGTTTCATGTGATTGTTGGGTATCTATTTGGAACTTTGGTTATATGTATTGTTGTTGTTATGTTTGTTACGGGTCTTGACATTTCTATTGTAATAAGAATTGCAAAATGAGCGAGAAGAAAGCAAGAAGTCTGAACATTGCACATGATGACCAAAAAGTACTGAGTAGTATCAAATAACCAAGTTGTATCAAAGAACTAAGTTTTGTCATTATGGACAAACAAAAATCAACAAAATCAGATTTAGAGAAGGAGAAAGAGAGACGCCATATAAAGAAAGATGTTGTTATGACAATGTGCCATGGAAAGAGTGATAGAGAAAGGAAGCTTTCTACATCACATCAATTTTCTTTTCAGGAAAACAACACAGCCAAACTGATCATTCCAACCAAGAAGGTGGGTCATGGCTATAATCCATTTGCACCCGTTGACAAGAAGAAGACTAAGTTGCTTGTTGAATTTTTGAAAAAAGACTAAGAACTTCCCACACAAGCGTAGTAGTCTTCAAACTGATTGTCAAGTTTTGTTGATCTAGCTTTGCTGTTTACAAGAATTATAGACTAACTTTGAATATAAAAAATCGTGGAAGTGTAAATTTGTGGTATGCCATCCTTTGAACCCCCCTGCAAAAGTCTTATAAACACTAGACTTCCGGAAGTGTAAATTTGGAAAACTTCGGGAAGACTTGTGGAAGTCTTCTATTAAGAATTCTCGAAAGAAAACTTACATAAGACTTCTTGAAGACTTGTGGAAGTCTTATATTAAGAATTCACAAAAGAAGACTTTTACAAAAGCCGTCTAGAAGTCTTCTGGAAGCCTTTATCTTTGAAAAATATGTCTGACTTGTTATGTTTTTCATGAGAAATATTAATACTTTATCAATTTACTGAGGCTTTAGTTCTCCAAAAATCCAGAGCATTTTAGGACCGATAGGCTTTGCTTGCTTTATCATTTGTTTAGACGGATGTGGACGAGAAAGTACGAGAAATTTAAGAGCCCAGAGTCTGGTCTCAACGGTTTAGGAAGAAATCTCCATGCTGGATCGTGGGATCGTTATGCTGGCCTATTACCAAAATATTGCCAAACAAAGAAGATTTGGGGATTAGAGGTGGATGATATATATGCGCCAATGAATTACCAGAACGATCATTTGATTGCTATTTGGTTATCGATCCCTAACAAGCACATAACCATCTGAGACAACATTGCTTCTCATATTAAAACCGCTGAATCGCCAACTAATAAGTTGGAGCCTTTAACCACAATGATCCCTTATTTGCTTGTTGAATATGCTACCTCCGACGAAGAGCGAGTCAAATACACACTGAACCCATTCACATATGAGAGAGTGAGAGCCAGAGAACCTCTAGCACGAAGTGGTGATTGTGGTGTGTAAGCCTTGAAGTACATTGAGTGTCATGCTCTTGGCATGCCATCATTTCCTTCTGCCTTTTGTGAGAAGAACACAAAAGTTATTAGGGAGAAATTGGCGACATAAATATTTGATCATGCTCTTGGCTACCAGGGTGCTGAAATCGAAGACTATGAAGGCTTGGATATGTACGATTGAGAAAAATGTGTAATTTGTACATGGCGTAGAAATCATGCTTTTGACGTTAACATTATCAGGGTAGGATAGGACATTGACGTTATCATGGTAGGATATGATTAAGTTTTTTTTTTGTAACCTACCCACGTAACAAACTAGCCTCTTACAACTAGTTTGGTAGTGCACTAATATTCGTGCAATGTCTTTTTTGTGTGCACATATTCGTGAAGTGTCTAAGAAGTAACATACATAAGACAATTTATAACACAATATATACTTCACAACACAATAGATAAGTCATAAGACAATAGACAAGTTCATAACAAAGCAGATAGATAGATAGGTGGAAGACTTCCCAGAAGACTTACATAAGACATACAAAGAACACTTACGAGATGACTTACCAAAAGGAAGTAAACTTACAGAAGACTTACAGAGAAGTAGACTAACTGAAGACTTACGAAAGACTTACAGAAGACTTCCATAAGACTACAAGCCAGGTTGTTTGCATTTTGGACGTGTATGACAAGGTTGTTTGCAGTTTGAGCAGTTATAATCCTTGTGTGGTTTCGGAGGTTTGTGTCCTCTCATCCTGGATAGCACCAACAAAGATTTCCATCTTGACTTCTTTTGCCGCCCCAGACCATGCTTTACTTCCGGAGGAAGACATTTGGGGGTCTCAAGTTCTCCAATACAAGGATATATATTATGTGCATACCTTGCATACAAATACTCTTTTGAGTATAACGGGCACACAAGTGTGGCAATATGCAACTTGGCAAATTTTTTAGCTGCTATAGCATGTGAGCAAGGTATTTTCTCGATTCCATAGACACCACAATCAACTTGATATGTTCCAAATCAACAACATAGTTATGTCTGCCACATGTTAGAAAGAATCGCCATCCATCAAATGGTTGGAAACTCATCATATCCGCTATCTTCGAGCGGATCGCCAATACGTATTCAACTCCCCGTCTGACCTGCTATTGTACCGAGTCTTCCGCTGGTATGTTCAGTTGTGAGATCCAAAGAATCTTCTCGCCTTTCTAATACCACCTTCCCAGCTTCTCTCTTATAAACTCCAATAGGAATGATATGGGAAATCCTCTTGCTAGCTTGAGTGCGGAGTTAATAGATTCAGCTATGTTGCTCGTTTTTAAATTGTACCTCTATCCATGTTGCAAGCTCCAGGTTAGCACTCCGAATCTCGTCCATGTACCGGTTAAATTCATAAAGTGTATGAGCATAAACATCGCCTTTAACCAAGTACAAGAGATGTTTCCCTCTATACTTTTTGACAATGTTTTGTTGTAGGTGATAATAACATATTCCTCGTGTTGCCCAAGGAAACACCTTATCACATGTGTTTTTAATGGATGTGTTTCGGTCGTAGTCTATCACCAAAGCATGCTGATCAGATACACAACTCCTCAATTTTGTGAAAAACCATTCCCAAAAATCATCATTTTCATCATTTACGATTTCAAAAGCCAATGGAAATATATGAAAATTACCATCTTGTGCAACTGCAACTAGCATAACACCTCCATACTTCCCGCTTAGGTGAGTCCCATCCACCACGAGGACCCTTCTCTTATACTGAAAACCAGCAGTAGAAGCTCCAAAAGATAGAGGTGAATACTTAAATCAATTATGAGCATCAAGTTCTATACTAGTGACATAACTCGGATTTGCTAACACGATTTGCTCCAAATATGAAGGGAACCGCTCATACCCATCTTTTGTTGATCCTCTTACTAATTCTTGCACATATAAAAATGCTCTGTATGAAGTGGTGTAATCTAGCTTCATTCCAAACATGTTCTTCATTGCATCTTTGATATGCTTCAGATTTAACCCATCGATGATTCCAACGCGATCTATGAAAAGCTTACTAACATACTTCGGAGTACAATGTTTCCATTGAGCCACTCGGTCACTCATAGAACATGTATGATTTTTCAGATACTTGGTTACCCAAAACGTGTTTGTTCTATGTTTCACACTCGCTCTAAGTTTCCATCCGCACCCAGCAACACGACATTTTGTCACAACTAGAGTTTTAGTTACCTTGCATAGTTGAAGGAGAATTTTTGCTACACCGCTTTCAACCACAACTCTGAAACCAGTGCATTTATACTAACAAAACTCTGGTTGACATAGATATTGTTGGCAGATGTCCCATTCAAGCTTCCTCCTTCACTAGCATATGTCGCTTTGAAAGGCTCAAAACACATATCATCTGCTTCTTCCTTATCCTCATCCTCATCTTTAACTTTTACATACACAATGTAATCTGCAAACTCATCATCCACTTCAGAAACATCGTGGAAGTTAGCATCCTCCTCCCCTTCATCTGAAACTTCATTACCATCTTCATCGTATTCTTCCTCCCCTTCATTTGAAACTTCATTAACATCTTCACCAGCTTCGTTTCATCAGTGTTGGCATCACTAACAATCCTCATCCTGCCTCCGCTTGATACACAAAGATGTACAACATGTGTTTTACTTATCTCGATCAAGTTTTGAACTTGTCTATCACTTGTAACATGAATAGGAGGACTATCTGAAGTCATCTATTGCATCATTGCATTGGGTAACGAGTAAATTAAATCCACAACTTATATGTTCATGTCCATGTCATAATCTTCAAGAGTCATTTCAACAAGTTTGGCATGTGTAGAACCATCACTCAAAAATAATATTTTCGCTCCCTTGACATTATCCACCACAAAATTCCAAGAATTATCTTTGACCAACCATCCTTCGAGACACAGGTAATTGACGAATTATCTGCAAAGAATCAGATTAAAACACATTACCAAACATAGAACATCAACTTTAAAAAATAATCGGAGAAGACTTCATAAGAAGTTTTCCGTAAGTCTTCTTGAGGAAGAGTTTTTAAGAAGTCTTCTCCATTTACCTGGACATATTAATAATCATGAATGTTTGTAACCTCATAATTATCACCAATTAAGATATGAATTCCACTCAAGAGTTTGAATATTGACTAATATACATGAATTAACAAGAAAATATTAAAAATTCATTTTAGGTTTTGAGAAAATTGAAGTTTAATAAAGACTGACATAAAAAACTTCTTAAGAAGTCTTCCGTTTAGGTCATTTTTACAATTGAAAATTTACGAAGAAGACTTCTTAAGAATTCTTCTCTACATCAGGCATCTTGAAAAATCTTCCTTTTTAAATATTGGCTTATTTTTGAATTTGAAAAATTTACAAAAATCCCAGAGAAGACTTTTCGAGAAGTCTTCTCGGATAAACATGTTAGTTTTTACAATTGACTCAAATTTGTTAAAAAAATCTTTTACAGAAGACTTTTATAGAAGTCTTCTTATAGAAGTCTTCTATAGAAGTCTTCTTATAGAAGTCTTTTTATGTTCACATGAAGTCTTCTCGATGTTGTAAGAAGTCCGTCTGAGTTACTTTTGCAATTGACAATGTTTGACTTTTTCAGAGAAGACTTCTTTAATGGGTAGATTCTAACGAAGTCTTCTCTCGTAACCAGATGTTTGACCAAAACTCAAAATAAAATTGGAGAAGAATTTTAAAGAAGTCTTCTCATTAGTATTTTACTATTAATTGTCATTTGCAAAGGTAGCCTACGCAGACTTCTTGAGACAGTGAAAAAACATATTTAGAAATCTTCCAAAAGAAGACTTCTTTAGAACTCTTCCGTAAGAAAATTTCCCAAGAAGTCTTCTATAAAAAGTCAAATTTCTGACAAACTTTGGTCAATTGCAAAACTAACATATTTATCTGAGAAGAAGTCTTCTAGGTTCTTATCTGTTTTTTTTTTTGTTAACAAAAGAAAGTTAGAAGACTTCTAAGGAAGTTTTCATCGCGAACATATTTGACAAAAAAAATGATTTCATACCTTGAACCCGTGAAATGATTTGCTTAGATTCTCCAAGCACCCATAACTTCACCACAAACGCTACCAACTCTTTAATGGCCAAGAACCGAGATCTCTTCCTGATCATATTTCAGACGTGATTAAGATGGAGGAGAGCGAGTTTTGTAGAATGGTTGCAGCTGGAAAGATCAGTGAAAACAAAGGGGGATGACAAATGGTCAGTACTCAGTTCAGATCAGTACAACAGTCGGTAAATCAACAGTGGAAGTACAGACATGCTATTACAGAGGCGGGACCTAAACCATGGGATAAACCAGGAATTCAAAAACAGCAGGAGAATCATTCAGGATAGATAAGATTATTTGATACGGATTTGAATGGAAAAAGAGGAACGGCATCTTTTTCAAATGTCCAGAGAAATGGTCAAAGACACATCTTTTCAAGAATAAGCAGTTACAACTGATGATTGTATGTCAGGGAATGGAGTTAGAATTGCTCGATGAGAAATTTCAGGATGCATCTGAGCAGTTACAGGAAAATTCTACAGAGACTATTGAGTTATCATTACACTCTTTCATGGGATGGTCTTCGTAAACAACAATGAAGTTAGAAGGGAAGATGAGTAAAAAAAGAGTAGTGGTCCTTATTGACAGCGGGGCCACTCATAAATTTGTATCTCCGACTGTGGTGGATAAGGCTCATTTAACTCCTGCTGAAGAATGCGGGTTTACAGTGATGGTGGAGACAGGGATAAAAGTTCCGGGTTAAGGAATGTGTCGGGCATACAGTTGCAACTCCAGTCAGTACATATTACATCAGATTTTGTCATTTTGGAACCAGGCTGCGCAGGTGTAATTTTGGGAGTCCATTGGCTGAGAACATTGGAAAAGTGTGAAGTGGACTGGGATCAACATGAACTTCCATTTTTGACAAAGACATGCAAAGTTACGTTAAAAGGAGACCCTAGATTGCATGGAGTACAACCGTTGACAGAACTTTCATCTACGAGAGCAGTATGGGATGATCACCAATTATCACTCAACACTTCAGAAGTGATTAAAGAGGATCTGATACCTACGAGAATAATAGTCATATTGAAGGAGTTTGACTCAGTTTTTCAAGAGCCAACAAAGTTACCACCGAATCGAGGATTCGAACATGCAATCAGATTAAGTGAAGGATCAGGAGCTATATCAGTAAGGCCTTATAGATATCCTCACGCACACATGGAAGCGGTTGAAAAGATGGTGACTGATATGTTGAAGGCAGGGTTGATAAGGAAGAGTTGTATCCCTTTTCAAGTCATGTCCTTTTAGTCAAAAAGAAAACAAGAGACTGGAGGTTTTGTATTGACTACAGGGCAGTGAACAAAGCTACGGTACCAGAAAAGTTATTGATTCCATTAATCAATCAACTATTGAATGAATTGAATGGCTCAACTATCTACTTGAAGCTTGACTTGAGTTCCGGGTATCATCAGATAAGAATGGTGGATGAAGACAATGTGAAGACAGTGTTTAGAACACAAGAAGTCCACTATGAATTTGTTGTGATGCCGTTCGGATTAACGAACGCACCAGTGACGTTTCAAGCGCTAATAAATGACATATTCAAACCTTTTCTCATGAAATTTGTATTAGTGTTCTTCGACGACATCTTAGTATACAATGACTCGCTGGAAGCACATCAGGGACACTTGAGATTGGTACTACAGAAGTTAAACGAGAACACCTTATAAGCCAATAGAATGAAATGCTTATTTGGTCAGAGTCATGTCGACCATTTAGGGCATGTTATTTCAGAACAAGGAGTGGCAACAGATTAAGAGAAAACAAAAGCAATGTCCTCTTGGCCAACTCCAACTACCGTTAAGGAATTGAGGGGTTTTATGGGTCTCACCGGGTATTACAGACGGTTTGTAAAATCTTATGGTTCTATTGTGAGACCTCTCACAAATTTGCTAAAGACTGACAGCTTCGTCTGGGATCAACAGACACAAGTGGCATTTGAAACATTAAAAAAAGCCATGGCTTCGGCTCTGGTTTTATCATTACCGGACGTTCAGGAAAAGTTTGTGGTTGAAGCGGATGCATCAGGCTATGGACTGGGAGCGGCCTTGGTGCAAAAAAAGAAACCCATTGCATACTTTAGTAAGGGGTTACAAAACCTTTAACCCATATATGAACACGAGCTTATGGCAACTGTTTTAGCCATCCAGAAATGGAAACACTATCTGATGGCCTGCAAATTTATAGTGCCCACTGACCAAAGGAGTCTAAAGTTCTTATTAGAGCAACGAGATGTCTCCTTGGATTATCAAAAATGGTTGAAGAAGCTTTTGGGATATGACTTCGGAATCATATACAAAGCATGAGTAGATAAGAAGGCCGCAGATGGATTATCTCGTATTGTGTGGAAAAAGAGCAAGACAATGCAAGTTTGTTGGGGGCAATCATGGTGACTTCGGCTTTACAAATGCAAGATATATTTGATGAAGTAGATAAACATGAAGGGTTGCAGAAGCGTGTACATGAATTGATAGTGGGGAATGAACTGAAGCCGGGATATTCAGTCGTGGGTGGTCGTTTTTTTTTATAAACAGAGGCTCGTATTGTCGAAGACTTCTCAACACATACCATTTATATTACGTGAATATCATGACGGGGTTATGGGAGGTCATTCTGGAGTATTGAAGACTATTAAGAGGATCCAGCAACTGTTTCATTGGACAAAGTTGAAGGAAGATGTGAGACGGTATGTGGCAGAGTGCAATATCTGTCATACACACAAATATTCAACCCTTAGTCCTGCTGGATTATTGCAGCCAATACTTATTCTAACAGCAATTTGGTCTGAGTTTTTGATGGATTGCATTGAAGGACTTCCTAAGTCTAAGGGTATGAGTGTGATTCTGGTAATAGTGGACAGGCGGAGAAAACTTGCCCATTTCCTCAGTCTTAAACATCCGTATACAGCAACATCAGTCGCAGCGGTGTTCATAAAAGAAATTGTGCAATTACATGGATATCCTCAATCCATTATTTCTGATCGGGATCAAGAATTTTTAAGTAAATTCTGGAGGGAATGCTTTCGGTTAGCTGGAACTAAGTTGAAGTTCAGTACTACTTACCACCCACAAAGCGATGGCCAAACATAGGTGATTAATAGATGTTTGGAATCCTATCTACGTTGTTTTAGATCAGCTCATCCAAAGTTATGGCATCGGTACTTGTCATGGGCTGAATACTGGTATAATACAACATATCACTCGTCATTACACACAACTACATTCAAGATGGTTTAGGGACGAGACCCTCCGAATTTACTGTGGTTTGAGCACGGTTCCACCACTAACTTCGAGTTAGAGACAATGCTGAAGGACAGAGATGCTATTTTACACAATGCAAGGGATCACTTACTAAGAGCACAAGAGGCCATGAAGAACAATGCTGAAAAGCATAGGAGAGATCTTCAGTTCACAGTGGGATCTTTGTGTTTCTTCAATTGAGACCCTATCGCCAAAGCTCTCTCACTAAGAATTTTTGCCAAAAGCTTGCTGCCAAGTATTATGGTCCCTTTCCGGTAATTGAGTGCATAGGTCCAGTAGCGTATAGGCTTAAGTTTACTGTGAATTGTGAGATTCACCTGGTGTTTCATGTTTCCCAACTGAAACCCGTTCTTGGTAATAACCATGTCGTATCATCTCTACCCACTTCTCTGTCTGAAGCAGAGGATTTTATCCTGCAGCTGGAGGAAATCATTAGATCAAGATATGATGAGGAAGAATATCTGGAAGATTTGATTCAGTGGAGGTGCTTACCGGTCCATGAGAGAACATGGATGCGAGTGAAGGATGTGCGTAGAGAATTTCCTCATTTTGAGCTTGGGGATAAGCTCAATGTGACAGAGGGGGTATTGATAAGCCCTGGAGAAGATATATACGTAAGAGATTGAGGAATATAATAGAGAAGGAGAATGAGGTTTCAGAAGACTTAACTCAAGAAGGTGATGATGGAGCTAATGGCAAAGGATTTTGGTTGAGTTCGTTAGAGTTATTATGACAGTTGAGGTGGACTTGAGTGTATAAATACTTATCACTAGTTACTGTTTAGATTGGGCTTTTACTGAGTATTGTATGGGACTCTAGAGAATAGAGTTTGGGCTCAATCTCGTATTAAGAATTGTAACAGTGACTTTTAATAAAGAAATATACAGTTGGTTCCTATCACTTTCTCTCGCCGATAGATGTCAAATGAGAATCATTGAAGAGAGAGGACTGGTATTCCATGAGTACAATAAGTAATTTTGAGTTGAAGATTTCCGTATGGAAATTAGATGTTTCTCACCTTATGCAGAGCTTGATATGACTGATAGAGAGCTTAGGCCCTTTGGAGTTGTTTGGCTTGCCGAGACACTGGCATTAAGTAGCGTCGTATCGACCACATGATGAAGATATTTGTTACTGTTCATGCTATATTCTACCATGTTTTGGAGCTTATGAAATTGATATCCACCATGTGTGCAGCTGGTTTTAGGGTTTTGAAATTTTTTGAAGGAGGGATCATTGGAGATACTACAAGTGCTTGGAAACGTTATACTTATATGAGATACTCCAGTACACCGACATTTACAATGATGACATGAGGTATATAATGACAATGAGTCTGCCACTGTTGATGATGCAAGTGTTTTATAGCCAAGTTAAAGGAAGTGATGTTGTAGTAAGCGATTTGAGATAAACTCTCTACTTCACTCAAGAAAGGTTCCATTTGCCAAAGACACCCAAGCTCTACACAAAAGGACTAGTGTGGTGTTTAGTGACTAGGTTTTGGTTCAAGATAACAGGCTGCTACTGTATGTTTTTTTCAACCGGAGAGTATTGATAAGCTTGGGTTTGGTAAATTTATATTGGGCTTAGCCGTTTGTCACTAGCTCATTAATAGTACTATATATTCATCATTCTCTGTGTTTTGTAAGCTTTATCAAATTCGTCCAACAACAACCATTTCGGTAAATCTTTAATTTTTTCCTATCTTCTTTCTCTTCTACCATTGCTCTTCCTCAAGTCTGCCTCCCTTTCAGTTCTACGGATTCAATTCTTATAGGAATTTATCAATTGATGATCTAAAATGGAGATTACAATTATGGAAAGTTTACGCCACTTATGGATCTACTCGATTCCATCGTGAATGGTGGTGCAGATGTCGAAGGCTTTGGTGCTCCGGTCAGACTAATATGAAATCAACTTGTTCATCCATGGTTTCAAAATCTGAATGGTGGTTGAATAATTCATGGTTGGGGGTGGTTTATATTGTTTTTTTTTTAATTTGTATTTCATTTATTTTTCTTTGTAATTTTAAAATAAAAATAAAAAAATGTCTGGGAAAAAATAATATTTTTTGGATTGTTAATTTTCTTATATATACGACAATTTTTTTTTTAATTTCAAAAATTATTAAAACAAAATATGATTTTTTTAAAAAATGTATTGGAAGACAGAAAGTAGTAGTAGAATAAATACTCACTAATAATATATTTAAACTGTTCCAAATATACAACTATGAAAATGCGTCACAACGTAGTCACAAATAAGCAACCATTTTAAGATTAAAAGTTGCAACATAGTCGTCAATACAATATTTGTGTTTGATTTGTGATATTTTAGAGGTGACAAAAAATCTGTTTTCTTGTAGTTTGATCCTTTTTGTTACAATGGTCACAAGCCTAGATTTTTTAACCTCCTGCTGTACAATTCTTTGTTTTCGACTGCCACATTCGCTTTGGCAGAGAGAGACGGATAGAGATATTCGTGTGACAACGAAGAGAGAAAAAGAAAATAATTTCCTTAATTCATAAACTTTTGCTTATAATCAATATTTAAAAATAAAAAAGAGAAGAATATTAAAATAAATCAACTTGGTGTGGTTTAGGTGACAAGTTTGTAGAGCAGCTTTGCAGCTCTTTTAATTTCAAATTCAAACTATTTGAAAGCCCCTCTTTATTTTTCCTTCCAAAGTAACTTATAACTTCACACTTGTTCACACTTACAGTTTTGGTTAACTCTGGGGAAGTCTAGTGAAGTCTTGTAAGGTAGGCCTGGAACGGATTGGGTATCAAAAGTATTTTAAGGTATTTGGATCCAGATCCTTGTCCGGCGGATCCATGATTTTACTATCCTTATCCAGATTCGGGGTTCTCGGATATCCGGGTGTCGGATATCCTCCTAAAAATTGTAATATCCGGTGGATATCCGGATCCGGATTAGGATTCTTAAAATAAATAGAATTAACATTAAAATATATATAAATATAAACAATAATTTAAAAATAAAAGTAGTATAGTGTTTTTAATTATTTTGAAGTATATTATTACAAAATTTATACTTATATAATATTATAAAAAATGACAAATAAAATTAGTTTATATATATATATATATTATTTTTGAAAGAATTACAATAAAAAATACGGATCCAGATATCCGGACTAAAAAATCAAGATATCCGGATCCGGATTCGGTTTTGACGAATCCAACATTTTACTATCCGTATCAGGATTCGGCCCCTTCAGATATACGAATTTTCATAGCGGATCCATATCGAATTTCGTATCGAATCCGGATCTCGAATAAAAGTTCTAGGTCTATTGTGAGGGCTTCTTTCTTCACATTTGTCTCTTCTTTATTTACACATGTCAATAATATTCATGTCAACACACCCCACTTCAAACCCGGTGCAGAATTCGCCCCAATGCCATGAAAGCTTGTTAAGAGAATAATAGGTCCAAGAGAAATGAGGGCCCATCCCAAACTTTAAATAGAATCAATGCCGACCTAAGCGAGTAAACATAAAATGTAAAGAAGATCAAGCATTAAGGATGTATTAATGGAACCAATTACACAACGGATATCACATCGTCATTACAATTCCTTCTCAGACAGCTATAAAAAGACGGCAGAGGAAAAGAAAAGGGGAATCCAAACTCCTTACATCTAAACTATATCCATTTTACTCTCAAATTACCTTGTATTCATATACATTTTATTCATCACCATTGTATCAGATTCAAAGATCAATAACAAACTCCTTTCAACCTCCAAATCACTCTCAACTATTTTATACATTGCTTGCTTGTTACCCTAGATTAAACCCTAACCGTACATTCTGAGTGGATCTTTTTGTCCATCAATGTGAACTCTTAAAATTGTGTGTGATCCCTTTTGAATTTCTTTGTCTGGTTTACGTGGTTTACAAAAAAAATGACAATTTTCTTGTTAGGCTTTTATCAAGTTGCCATATTCTCAAACATTTGCATGTAAATTGACTTCACCAAGACAATATGAAAATTTTGTGTAGAAGTACCATTCTAGATACCTTTTTCGAATATATTCATGACACTCCAGCAGTATATGAAATATACATGAAATAAATAACATTGTTAAAAGTATATGAAATATTTAGGTTCCTAAAGAATATGCAGACTATTAAAAAGTCTTTTTGATATAAAGGAACTCTAAAATCAAATTAAAAAAAAAAATCAACAACCCAATTTAGAGGAAGTTGATTGTTAAGTAATTAAATAAAGTCGATGAAATTATGTTTATTTTAAGTAGATAATAAAATCTAAAAACTGAATTTTACCATTATACATTTCAATCCAAAACTACCGCCAGAAGATACAAACAAATTTTTTAGCTATTGTAGCAAACCAATGAATATGATATGAGCAAAATTTCTTTACACCACTATTTGCTACGATTCTAAAATTTCAAGATTTTCTGACCAAATAAATTTTGAGATTTTTACCGGCTAATAATCAGTTTCGTCAGAAATGATCACCAATCGCTATAAAACTCTATCGATTGGTATTTCAATATCAATATTAATTCCAAAATTTTCCTGTTTTTTCAACAATTGCATTAGGATTATACGTGAAACTTATCAATGTGTCTTTTCTCTCTTTTACCACCTCTTTCCTTTGTTATGTTAGTTATTTTTGTTTATTGTTTTGTGGTCGAATATACCTCCGATTGTAACTGTTCGACCTTATTGGACTTTTAATTTAATGTAAATATCTGGTGTTCAGAAAAAAATTCCTAACAAATGTGATGCATGCGAAAGATTAAATACATCACCAAAATAAAGAAACTAAAAAATCTATTGGAGCAAAGAATAAGCAACTATGAATATATCAATTGTTGATGTAAAGAAACCAGTTCGTTGATGTATCATTGTTGTTATTACAGCCATGTTTCTAACAATGGTTGAGATAATAGGGCTGATCGTTTGGTTGACGCAGCTTCCTGTGACTGCGGCTATTTCTTTTATAAATCTTATCGTTTGATTGACGCGGTTAACTGCGTCTAGACGCTGCGTTTGGGTATGTCGTTTATAAAATCTGAACGGTGGATAAATCAGCGGCTGAGTCAAGAAATCTGTGTTTAGTTATTTTATTTACATTTTTGCCCTTAACCTATTTCATTATTTACAAAAAAAACTCTAACCTAATTGACGCAGCTGCTTGCGAGCTTTCTCTTCTTCTCCATAGAGGCACTTCGAGCTTTCTATTCTCCTCCATAGACGACGCATCTCGAGCTCTCTCCATCTTCGACGCATCTCCAGCTCTATCCATTTTCGACACATCTCGAGCTCTCTCTCTCTATCTCTGATGCATCTCGAGCTCTCTCTCTTCTCTGACTCAAACCCATCTCCGAACTCTCTATCTCTCTTTGAGGTAACTGTCTTACTGATAGTGATGGTCTATGTTCTAAAGCATTGATGGTATGTTGCAGATTCTGCAAGTTGAGATGACTTGATGTTATGTTGGTTCCTGTTTTTGTGCAATCGAATGATGAGTTTTTGTTTGATTGGTTGATGAAGAATGAGTACTACTTGTTCGATTGTTGAACTTTCGATTCTCTGCATTTTGGTTTGAATGTGGTTAAGCCTTTAAAATCAGAAGATCATCCCCATCAGACTTAGGTTTGTTTGATGCATAAGACTTAGGTACAACTCTGAGTTTCATTTAGTTGTCATTGATGAAGGAACTCTAAATTTTCTTCTCTGAAAAACAGAGGCGTTACTTATCTCTGTTCATGTGCTGGAAAAACACTAACCTTTATGTGTTTTACTTATCAACAATTGCTTGTTTTAGTTTTTTTATTTAGCTTTTGTTTCCCATTGTGTAGGAGCTTGGTTAAGAGAGAAGCTACATAAGTGAGACTGTACTTTGTCACAGTTGCTTGAAGAGAGGCATAAAAGTTCTCAAGAGCATAAGACAGAGGCATTACTAATATCTATGTGGATCAAACATTTGTTCGTATAAGATGCTGTTGCAAACTTCTCTTGTTCTTTCAGTTTCTGTTTTCAACTTTGTTTTAGCCACATTTAGGTATAGGTATGTAAAATAAATTATACATTTGTTTTTGTTGTATGCAGTTCATACTGCATGAACTTCATGTTATATGATTACTCACGATCATAAACGTTTGAAAACCCATTGCGACAAAAACAATCATCAATTGTCTTCAGGTTCCAAAACTCAAAACAAATCGCCATTTATGCAGTTATAATAAAGTTAAACGAGTAAAGAACCAATGAAAAAACAGGCATGTTACATTTAGTCTCAAGAGTTTTTTGGTGAAAATCTGTTAAAAGCACTGAACTTTTATTTTTGTTTAATTTAGCTTATAATTTATGACAATATTCGTTAGATTTGTATATTTGACTAAAAATTTATTATCAATTAAATAAATATTTTATAGATATAAACTACATTTTATTTATTTAAAATATAATATAAAATTGTATAAAAATATAATATGAATTAAATGAAAATAGCCGCATCAATAAATCTGTTTTTTGTGTCAGTGTCCAGCGTCAGTGTCAACGTCAATTTCTAACGTCTTCAAAACGAACAACAATTTACGTCAATAACTACGGCTGCATATGTGGCTGCGTCTACGAAACGAACAACAACCAAACAAATATGATGTAACTGTATATGTAGTTTCATACGCCGATGTAGCCACATAAAGTTGTGGCAACCAAACGAACATGAATAATTAGTATTAAAGTTTTAGTCTTGTTAGCCCACTGGTATTCAACAACGTGTCTATTGAGGAATTGGCTGTATTGGTGACTTGTCCAAGAGAAAGGTTGGCGTTGGCGATACGCTTGAAACTCTTGTCGTTTCAAAGACAGAAGGAACACGTGTTAGGCTCACCACAAACTAAGATATTTATAGAATTCTTTTATATTTCCTGAAAAGGAAAGGACTGCTAAAAGAAAAGGAAAGGATTAGCTTTAGAAGTAGAAGTATCAATTTCTTAGCAAATGAAGCAACTCATCATCATTAGTAGCCAACTATTAATTACTTTTTACTTAGTGGCAAACTTATCTAGGTCACATAATTTTAAAAGTGTTTTTTAAAAAATATTAATTATATACCATTACGTTATTTTTAGTTGCAAATTAATAGTTCAGTACATGCTATCACTGTCTAGTGTTCTAGCGGAACACGTTTTCACTCTCATTTAACATTTAATTTTTGAGAAAAAAAGAAGAACACTCTTATTGTAGCGTTGGAATGTTCTTCTTATACCTCTGTTCTAAAATACGCCTCAATAGTGCTTTCGAAGCGCCATCTATACATTGTACAAAAGCATGACATACTGAATTTCATAATTTAGTTAGACGGTGTAATCTATTTTGGAAGCTTTGATTTGTATTAAATAAGAGAACTATTTAATGAACATGTTGGCAAAAGATCAATATTCAAATTACTTTAAGTGTGTATGTGAATTCATATTAACGTTGTTCGTTTGGCAGACACAACTACTTGCAGCTGCGTCAGCGCTAATTTTTCTTTTAAAAGCTTGTTTGTTTTATTGACGCCGATATTGCATCTTGTGTTTGTGGCTGAACGATGCGTTCTCGCGTCGCTAAAATTTGAATGCGGAAAAAATCAGCATTTGTGATAAAAAATCAGCGTTCAGAAGTTTATTTTATACATTTTCCCTTAATGTATTTCATTATTTATGAATATACATGACCCTAATTTCTAAATTAGACGCAGCCTCTCTCACCATGGACGCAGCTCTTCTCCATCGAGCAGCATTCGATCTCTCTCATCTCAGACACTCGAGTTATCCTCTCAGGCTCTCACTCTCGAGTCTCGACTTGTGGAAGCTGTAGCTCTCCCGAGTCTTGACCCTCTCCAGTTCACTCTCTCGACGACCCTCTCAAGCTCACTCTCTCGACGACCCTCTTAAGCTCACTCTCTCAAGTCTTCAGGTATGATGTTTGATGGGTTTCTTTGATTTTTTGAAATTATGAGGTCTTATGGATTGTTTCTGTTTTTGCTAATGCTTAGGTTTGTGTAAAGCTGTCAAGAATCCTCTCCAGCTTGCTCAGACTGCCGTTGTTCCTCTCCAGCTTGCTCAGACTACTGATGTTCTTCTCTAGCTAGCTCAGACTGCCGCTGTTCTCGAGGTCTGTTGTTTTGTAGGAATTGATGAACTCTTTAAGATCATTGACTGGTTTTATGTTCTGATGTGCCTTTAAAATCGATTTTTTGATGTTTAAAGGTTCGATTTTTGATGGGTAATTTGTGAAATGTCCTTGTAATTTAGATAGCAATGACGACAAGTACTCATTGACAAGTCTTTTAAAGGTTTGATTTTGTGATGTTAAGGCTGATCAGTATAATTTTTGAAATAACTTTAATACTTGTATCGAGTTATGTTAGGTAACTGCTAATATTCGGGGTGTATCGTGGTAACAAAGATCATTGAACTAGAAAGACCTGTCTTTGAGAAGTTAAACGGTTATTGCATCAGGCTTCATGCTGTCACAGTACCTAATCATGGTTTTGCAACATGGTGTTTGTTGATGGTTTGTCTTGATTACAGGCGCTGTCTTTGTTGGTTACTCTGTTACAAATTTGTTTATCAATTGTTTGTAGTAGGTATAGGCTTTGGACGTAATATGATAGTTGAATCGATTGGCTTTATGTACATTGTTTCAGCAGATGAATATTAAAAATATGTATCATCATTGCTCTCTTAGAGATGAAGTAAACATTGTTGTTCAGAGTTATGAAACAATGTGTAATACTGCCAGCTTTATGATATGTATTTCTTTTTGCTTGTTTCTGCTCAGTTTCTTCTTGCTTCTTTCAGATTTCATTTACCTTGTTTGTTTGCCTTGTAACTTTTTTTTTTTTTTTGCAGGTGTTAGACTTGTGGACCAAAGAAATTCTGATCAACCATTTTAAGATGAAAAAGGATGTAAGTTTGATTTGTTTTTTTTGTTGAGCTTCTTTCTGTGATTATTTGTAGGCTCGTGTACATTTATTACTCTTGTTTCCGTGATTATTTGTTTGTTTATGTTTATCGGTCTGTGATTATTTGTTTGTTTATGCTTTAGGGTCTATGATTACTTGTTTGTTTATGCTTTACAGTATGTGATTATTTGTTTGTTTATGCTTTAGGGTCTGTGATTATTTGTTTGTTTATGCTTTAGGGTATGTGATTTAATGATTAATTTGGCACTAAAGTTGGTGTGTTTTAGAATTGGCCTCTTGAGGAAACTAGTTTTTTTTTCAACTTTACACGAAAGAGAGAAAAAAAGGAAATAAAACGAGTACATCAATGAATAAAATAGGGAAACAGAACATTATGGAGGCGTTTGAAGAGAGGTTTAAGAAAGGATATCCCAGTTGGCAGCCTTACAAGTATAAATATGACACCAATAGGATGAAATACACCAAATTTAAGAAGTTGACTCACAATAGGATAAAGTTTGGGTTTGATAACATAGGAAGGATTGAAATGTCAGATGATTGGTGGACGAAAAGGTCAGTGTTGCTCACTTTTCAGTGTTGTTAGTTTAAGAGATGATGAAATAACTATGTTTAGGCTTTGTGTACTACTGTTGCTACTGACTTACTTATGTTTCTTTTTGTTATATAGGAGTGTCATGGGCTTGAAAAATCTGTATGGATAGAGATTGCTAATATGGATCTGTTTGAAGAGAAATTTCATGGTGTAGTAGTAACTAGAGCTGAAGGATGGAGCGCTCAACATGGAGAAGCAAGTTTGAATTTTAGAGTGGGTGGAAATGATGGTGATGAAGCTGATTCTGTTGATATTCTAGCAGCAGAGACTCAAGCACTCGAGACAGAAACTCAGCCACAAGCCCAAACACAAACTCAGCCACAAACTCAAAAACAAACTCAAGCTGGAAGTTCAAGAGCAAAAAGAAAGTGTAAGGAGAAAGATATGGTTGTAGACGCTTGTGTAAAATGGATTGAAGCTCTTGAGATGAAAATGGGATAGCGGAACGGATGTTGGAGCGTGAACATGCCTCTAGTGTTGAGAATGTGTTAGAGATACTAAATGCATTGCCTGGAGTGAGAGAGTGGTCTCTATTACAGAAGCAGCAATTTAACTTTTTATAGATAGTGAAGGGAGCCGAAAGGGCTTTATAGCGTTTAAGACAAATGAAGCTAAGATTAAGTTTCTAGAGCTTAGGACGAAGATAACGTGATTATTGACTAGTTTGTGAGTTTGAGTTAGATGAAATTAGTATGGAACTAGTTGGAACTTATGGTATCGTATTTTACATAATAAGCCAATCTTTAGCAAAACTGACTGGTTTGTAAAGATAAACTTTGGGAGGATTCTCTTTAATCTATTAGCCAAAAACTTAGATATCACCTTATAGATGATGTGTCAACATTATATAGGACGGTAGTCTTTTAACACTTTAGCAGCATTATATAGGACAATAGTCTTTTATCACTTTATCATCATTCTTCTTTTATCACTTATACCCATCCCCAAGAAATCTTTCTCAAAAAAGACTTGATAGCCACCACAAAATCTTTTCCAATCACACCCCAAGCTGATTTGTGTGGGAACCGAAATTCGCACCGTCGATTTTAGGGAAGGGAGGAAAGCAAAGAAAACCCTACTTTCCTCGAGGTCTGGATTCTTTGCGAGAGCCAACAACAAGTATTAATCAAATAAACGCGAAAGTATGAAAAGACAACAAAATAAATTTATAGAAAAAGTATTATCTTTATTTCAAATTTGCGTATAAGCTTTCCATAAACAAAAAACGTACAGGAAGTTTGTCTGGAAACGGGAATACAAAGGAAATCGTATAACATAGGCAGTAAAACCTAACTAACTTCGCTAGTCAAACCACTTATGTCGAGAAAAACCTACGTGAGCCGCAGCTCGCTTAGCGATAGACAAAAAAGACAAAAAAAAGTTTTGTTTATTTCGGACTGGACCTTATGAAAGACTTCTCCTCGTAACCCTTTAGAGGATGAAGCCAAACATAGTTTGATTAAGCGAGTGGAACAAGTGATCGAACTGCCTGTGCAAGTTCGTCTAGTATGAGTGCAAGTTGTAGAAACCAAACTTGTCGAGGATAAAGCCTAAGATTTCTAAGTTCATAGAGTTCTAGAGTCTAAAGAACCTAAGTTCATTGGCTCTCCTTATATATGCCTCCAAGGTCGATTGCATCTTTCCCATTCTGCCCCAATCCTAGTTTATCAGTTCGTGGAAGTTTTCCTTATCTTTCTCGATTTTCATGTTTATAAGGCAGTGGACAGTACTTTTATGGTCATGAAGACGATGGTGTCAAGTGAACCAGTGTCATTTTATACAACTGATTTTCGAATTTTTACGAAAGACGAGTCTTGCGGTTTTTATCGTAAAAATTCATTGGCAAGTCCAAACGAGATAAAAAGGACTCATTTGATCAGGAATTTGAGAGTTAATGCATGTCCCATCCATGGGAAAGCGCGAGTCATAAAATGTTCCCGCCCTAGAGCAGGATGAATTGATCCATGGATTGTCCCCGCCCTAAGGCGTGGTTGACTGAGCTCGAAGCATCCCCGCCCTAGGGTGAGGTTGACCGTCACTGGGTCATCCCCGCCCATAGGCGGGGTGGGGTGGGGGTTGTGAGGAACATCCCTGCCCTAGGGCAGGGTGGTTGGTTAAGGAACGTCCCCGCCCTTGGGCGGGGTTGTTTGGAGCGGAACATCCCCGCCCTAGGGCAGGGTGGTTTGTTATGGAATGTCCCCTCCCTAGGGCGGGGTGGCTTACCATGGAACGTCCTTTCCCTAGGGCGGGGTGGTTTGCCTTCGAACGTCCCCGCTCTAGGGCGGGGTTGTCTGTTCGTGGAACGTCCCCGTCCTAGGGTGGGTGGCTTGTCAGAGGAACTCCCCCGCCCTAGGGCGAGGTGGCTTGTTCGAGGAACGTCCCTTCAAACCTCATTCTCCTGATCTTTCCGTAGTTGTCTTGCAAGGTTTTCCTAAAGAACATGATGCCGAACGTTGAGTTTGAGACTAATATTTTTGGTCCCAACTATCTCAGGAGCCGTTTGTTTAAAGACTGAATGATCTTTGGTCGAGGATTTGTCCCTGGACCGTTTTTTAATTCTTTTTGAATTATACTAGGTTTTAGTTCTTTCATTTTATCTTTTTTGAAAGAGAATACTTCCTCGGGATTTTTAAGCCCTTGAGTTTGCCATGACCGATTTTGCTCCCAACAGTTAGCCCCCCAGGTCGTAAGATGTTACATGTAATTCTTGCAAGATAGTGTTAAGCATGTTAGGTGGAATCAATGGCTAAAAGGTTCGTTGGCAAAACCAGTTTTTTCGGAAAGTTGAAGTGGTTCGTTCCATCTTCGTTCCTCATAAAAATGGAATGTGATAAGATTGGTGATGCGCCTTATGAAGGCTGCATACATACCCTCGTTAAAGGGATCAAGTCTTTCGTAGTTTGCCTTGGAGTTAAGATTCCCATGACCTGTTTTCCAGTGAGACCTTTACAGTCTAGTTATGTGTCGTGTAAAATTTTTTGAGTATGTTGTCGCTGATGGCATTTTATATTGGACCTTTGTCGTCCTCGAGATTAGCCTTGTAAGCTGTTTGTTTTGGACTTATGAAGTCATGGGTTATCTCCTTTTAAAAACGTATAAAGTAGCCATACATGGAGATGAGAGAAAGAGTGTTAGTTGTCATCTCATTTACAACGCTCACGGATCATGACACTTGTTGTTGTGTAAGATGAGAATATTTGAAGGATTAGGTTCGAGAAGTCTCATAAACGCGCAAAAATATCGACAAAGAGACATGTTTTAGAATCTCGTATCGGTTTCAATGATACTATGCCTTGAGATGTTTGAGACCAGCGTGGTGGGTTTAGGGCAAGGCCTAGGCCTAGTTATGGTTTAGGGTTTGCAATGACTATTTCGGCTTATGTTACCCGTTGCATTTTCGACCTGATTTCATCTCAATATTAAAGTCTGCAATGAGTTCTCGGTCTATATGACTTGCATCGATCGAGAACCGAGCATATCTCCAATGACAATTTCTAAGTCGTTTGGAAGTTCTGACCAAAATTTTGTATTTCTTTTATAGCGCGCTATTATCCTTGTGTCGGATGTATGAGAGCTATCTATATAGGAGGAGATAGCTTAGTCGGTTTAGGACGTTTACAGTTTGTCGTGATCAGCAACAAACATGATGGTAGATGTTTACCGTTTTAGAGATTTTGTGAAAGATGTGTTAGTGAGTATAACTGTTTTGTCTTCCAAGATGGTGTTTTTATTGAGGAATGTATTTTTGTCAAAAAACGGTTCTTCAGGTGTCTGCGATGTCTCGTCCCTTTGTTGTTTTGCTTTTTTGCAAATGTTTTTTTGGTGATTCATTTGGTTCAACGGAAACTGGAAGCTATGCTTTGAAGTTTGAAGATTTATCGTATAATTTTAGACTGTTTAGGTATGTCGTTGGCGTTTAGATAAATTTTAGATTGTCATGTGCCTTTTGGACGATTTTGATGCATCATTTTATTGCTTAATATCGCAAGAGTTTGCTTTGTCGAAAGTGTTTTCTTGATGCTGAAGAAAAAGTTTTTGAAGTATGGGAGTATATAAGTATACGTACCTACTCCCTCCTTTTCATGAAAGAAAATGGATGAATTTTTCTTTTGAAAGATTGTATACGTTTTTTTGAGGATTGAGATGATTGATAATTTGGGTCAATTTATAGATGACGTTGGGATTGTGATTTTCGGTTGTTTCCAGGTTGGCAACTTGGAATCGTTTTTTAAGAAGAGTGCTAGGAACAAGTCGGTTTTATGACGACCTACGTGTTTGTAGTTCTTTCTTTCTTTAGGAAGCGATATGTGTATGCTTGAATATGTGGCAATCGTTTCTTGGTTTTATGAGAGATTAGATCAGTTTGCAAGTTCTGCATGGACAGTTAAGGAACAATAGAACAAGACTGGAAAAATCGCGTAAGACTTTGCTTGCTAGACTATCCACCTAGATTCTAAGTTCAATAAAGTTCAGGACAGTTTCCAAGACGTTTTCATTCATTTCCTATGAAAAATTCCATATCAGACATACTTTAGTCTTATTGTTGATTCGGGTTTGCCTCTTCTTCATTCTTCTTCTCTTCGTGTCTTCTGACCTGAATTTCAATTTTCATTGTGTTACTTTTTTTACGAGAACGGGTTGTATTTTGTCAAAGGTTTTCGCGAGTATGAGTAACCATTTTATCGAAAGTTTATTTCACATTTTAGGAATGGTCACTTTCGACTCAATGTCAAAGAACTTCGAAAAGTTTGATATACATTTTCATATGAATTGTTTTTCGACAAAATTCTGACAAGAATATCAGAGTGAGGAAGAGATTCTTACGTCTAAGTTTTCTGTCCTCGTCTCTTCGTACTGCTGGTTTGACTAAATTGACCAAGTGCACTTTGTATATTGTTGAAAAGTCTATCAAATGTTTATTAATAGATGTTTTCAACTCAACGTGGCAGAATTTTGTAAAACTGGATTGTATTTTTTTGTATCAAAGGAACTTAGGTGATGATTCGAAGAACGCTGAAGTGGGCGATTAGGAAAAAGAAGAAATGGACACGATGTCATTCGGGTAGCGTGCTCAATTCGTCGAGTTGCGAGTGAACTGGTCCTGCACTAGCCCTTGTTGTCTTTGTTTTTCTGTTGATCGTATCATATGATTTTGTTTGACTTCCCGAAAGTCGTCGAATTGTTTTTCAAGTTTCATTTACAAGAATCGTTTCCTAAATGTTGTCGAATTTACTATACGAAGGTTGTATGATAAATTAATGTCTTCTTTAAACTTTAAGAATGATTTTTCATAAAATATTGTCGAGCTTAATCTCACAAAAGTTGTTTCGCAAAATGTTATCGAGCTTAATTTTGGGAAAGTTATTCCAAACAATGTTATCGAGTTTGATTTTATGAGAGTTATTTCGTAGAATGGTTTCAAGCTTAATTTTGCGAAATTTATTCTCCAAAATGTTGTCTAGTTGAATTTTATAAAAATTGGTTTGTAGAATGATTTCGAGCTTAATTTTGTGAAAATTATTTTGAAAAATATTATCGATTTGAATTTTACGAAATTTGCTTTGTACAATGCTTGTCGAGCTTAATTTTACGAGATTTATTCCGAAAAATGTTGTCGAGTTTAATTTTATGTAAAATTTTCGTACAATGTTTTCAAGCTTAATTTTGTGAAAGTTATTCTGCAAAATATTATCGAGTTTAATTTTACGAAAATTGTTTCGTACAATGTTTTTTGAGTTTAACTTTATGAAATTTGTGCCATAAAGATATTTTCGTGTTTGGCCGTACGAGAGACATTTTTGGAAAACCTCAAATTTTGCGGCTGTTCCGCAAATCTAGTTTCTGAGTTTTTAATATCGGAAACTCTTGCTGCGACGAGCTTGATTGTTGCGACTACACTTAATCAGAAGTTTTTCTTGTTTCCTTAGGATGATCTGAGGGAGTTTTGAGTACTTTTTCCGAAGTAAGCTTAGTAGGCGAATGTCAAGAGTTTGCAGCAACGCTTGGATTTTTTGGAAACCTTAGGTTTCAGAAAACGTTTTAGTGATGACGGATATGATCCCTCGTTTTGCTTTGTTTAGTCTTCATCAGCCGTTTTAGGTTTCGAGTGATTTTATAGAAATCTACTTTGTTATTTCTGAAAGTTATTCAGAAGAAGTATAGCAGTGGGGGATTAGGAACCCGATTTGCTGTGCTTCTATTTCTGCGAGTAATCTAGGGTTTCTCCACGGTTTCGAGGAGAGCAAGTTTTATTTATCTGAAAAGTACTTGGAAAACGTTTTTGTCAACCTCTTACTCGTCGAGATTTCCCCAACTGGATAATGAGACAAATTTTACAGGGCTTGATAGATTTTATCGTTGCCTTCTATGTTTAAACAAAAAAATTGTGTGCTCGTTTTGGTGCTCTTCCTATGACGAAAAGTCGCGATTAGGATTTCAATTTTGTTGAACACTGCGGTATTGTGTAAGCTTTGGCCATAGGAGCAGTCGCTGCTGGATTTGTTTTACCAGCATATTTGCGAACTATAATTTTGTTTTTCATATTTCCAGACATTGTTTTGATCAAGAGTTTGCGGCCTGAGAGTAAGAGTAATCCGTCCCCTCATTTTAGCACCGAACTGTGGGAACCAAAATTCACACCGTCGATTTTAGTAAACGGAGGAAAGCAAAGAAAACCCTACTTTTCTTGAGGTCGGGATTCTCTGCGAAAGCCGACGAGAAGTAATAAAATAAACGGGGAAAGATGAAAAGATAACAAAAAGAATTTATAGAAAAAGTAGATCTTTATTTTGAATTTGAGTATGAGCTTTGTATGGAAACGGGAAATCATATAACATAGGCAGTAAAACCTAACTAAGTTCGCTAGTCAAACCACCTATGTCGAGAAAAAACTATGTGAGCCGCAGCTCGCTTAGCGATAGACGAAAAAGGCAAAAAATATTTTGTTAATTTCGGACTAGACCTTATGAAAGGCTGCCTATGTAGCCCTTTCAAGGATCAAGCCGAACGTAGTTCGATTAAGAGAGTCAAACAAGAAATTGAACTACATATGTGAGTTTGTCTAGTCTTAGTGCAAGTAAAAGAAACCAAACTTGTCGAGGGTAAGGCCTAAGATTTCTAAGTGCAGAGAGTTCTAGAGTCTAAAGAATCATCCTTGTGCTCCTTGCCTTGGCTCTAATTATATATGCCTCCAAGGTCGGTTGCGTCTTTCCTATTCTGCCCTGATCCGAGTTTATCAGTTCGTGGAAGTTTTCCTTCTTTTTTTTTTGATTTTCATGTTTATCTGGAAAATTTGACATTTATCCTCTTTTTTATTTATCTCTTCGAAAACTAAGTAAACCGGCATAATGGATGCGCTCCTTCTCGTATGGAGTTGTAAGTGGGCCTTTATCGTGTTTTGGACCCTCTTGGGCCGTTTTGATTTACGCATTTTTTTACGATTTCTTTCGGAGAAATTTCCTTCCGTATGATGCTGGTCCTCGTAGCAGTAGTTTCATAAGGCAATGAAAAATAGTCGTATGGTCATGACAATGATGGTGTCAAGTGAACCAGTGTCAATTTATACGACTGATTCTTGAATTTTTACGAGAGACGAGTCTTGCTCTTTTTATCGTAAAAATACAACGGCATGTCTAATCCAGATGAAACAAGGATTCACTTAATCAGGTGGGGTTGACTAAGTGCAGAACATCCCCACCCTAGGACGGGGTTAACCGTCTGTGGGTCATCCCCGCCCTAGCGTGGGGTGGTTTTGTGAGGAACGTCCCCGCCCTAGGGCAAGGTTGACCATGGGTCGTCCCCGTCCTAGGGCAAGGTTGACCATGGGTCGTCCCCGTCCTAGGGCGGGGTGGTTGGTTGAGGAATGTCCCCACCCTAGGGCGGGATGTTTTGTTGTGGAATGTCCCCTCCCTACAGAGGGGTGGTTTGGTGTCAAACATCCCTGCCCTAGGGAGGGGTGGTTTGATGTTAAACGTCCCTGCCCTAGGAAGGGGTGTCTTGACTTGGACGTCCCCGCCCTAGGGCGGGATGGTCTATTCATGGAACTCTCCCCCCTAAGGCGGGGTTGCTTGTCAAGGAACGTCACTGCCCTAGGGCAGGATGTATTGTCCGAGGAACGTCCCTACGAACCTCGATCTCCAGATCTTCCCGAAGTTGTCTCGCAAGGTTTTCTGAAAGAACTTGATGGCAATGCGGAACGTTGAGTTTGAGACTGACATTTTTGGTCCCAGCTATCTCGGGAGCCGTTTGTCTAAAGACTGGATGATCTTTGGTCGATAATTTATTCCTCTATCCTTTTTAATTCTTTTTGAATTATACAAGGTTTTAGTTCTTTCGTTTTATCTTTTTCTTGAAAGAGAATACTTCTTCGGGAGTTTTAGCCATTGATTTTGCCATGAACGATTTTGACCCCATCAATTTGTAGAACTCAAATTTAAAGGAATTAGGTCCAGGCAGTTCCTCAAATACTTCTGCCATCAACAACATTTTATCCATCTTTTCACACACACAATCACCATTTCCGATATGCCCTTATTGAATTGATATGAAACTACTAAATTGATCAAATGCCTCTAGTTTTATATCTTTTTGGTTATCTGCGATAGATCCATCTTGTCTCTCAATCTCTCTGATTGAGTTGCATACTTCTCTGATTTGAGCCGCTTGGTGAAAATGTCGATTATTTTCATCCCCAACCTTTAACTAGTGTAATTTTGCCTTATGAGCAAGAAATTTTTCTTCTATGGCCGAGAGTGTTGTCCATCTGTTATATGTAATAGCTTCATTTCCCATGTTCAAAGACGTTAGGTTAGATAGCGTACTCACCTGACACTCACATAGATTTGTGTAGGCTTTCTTGTGATATTACTCAACTGCTCTTACTCAGGTTCCTCAAGAGAGGTCTTAAAACTTTTGGCTCCTTTGAAAAGTGATGTGATGCTGATGTTGTGTTAAAAATCGGCTGAGTAGATAACCAGAAAGTATGTATCAGCATAAGAAACTCAGACATGTCTGCCACTGCATTTGTGAACTTAAAAGGTCATCGAGGTTTAAGCTGATTTATCCGGCATCGCTCGTGTTAGGTATTTTTAGGTAGGATCTTTGTAGGTACTACAGAGCAGTAAACAAGAAAGAGAATAGAGACTAAAAGAGAGATTTTATTAATCGTATGAGCAGGAACTACAACATTTGGTGTATAAACCCTAGTTCTAGCCGCCTATCTCTAGTCTCTTAGACTCTGAATGTCGATCTCTTGTTCTACGGTTTGGGCTACCCTTTTACATCTTGATCATGGTCGGTTATTAGGTTAAACTCTTCCATATTCGGAAATATTGAAGAATCTCCTTTAGTAGAAAATTTCCACTTTTATCCGGAGACAGGAACAAAGCATGGATTTGAGCCGGTATTTCTCCAAGCAGGAATCTGAAGGTCGGCGTCATGCTCAGGAGATGGAGTACTTCCTTGCTGGATTATTTTTCCCCAACGGTTTGCCTCTTATTTCTTGATTTCATCATCAAATCTGGGAGATAACCTGTGAACTTCGGTCGACCGGAGTCGTTCCTTCTCATCAGGACCATCCCGAGTAGGCATCGCTTTTATAATGCCTATTTTCCAGGTTTGTCTTAGGCCTGGACCGTGTTTGAATCTGAAGGAGGATCACTTTGTCAGAGATAGACCTGGGTCTAGTAGGAATTTTCAGTCTCAGAGCCTGTTTAGATCGATTGATCTAGCAGGATTCAAGATCTTGTCCTTGCATTTCAATGGATGACAAGACTCGTAGGTAGGGCTCATGGCTTTGTACAGTTTTATGATCTCAATGGTGCAGGGTCTAATCAGGAATCGTCGCAATACTTCAGTGGGTATCTGATTTTGTTATCGAATATGCTGATCCTAGGCTTGGAGTAAGGTGTTGAATAACATGCGACAGTGGGTTCTTGTTACTTTACCTAGTGGGCCGACGGAGGACTTCTTTTAGTTTTAGGTCGTCAGGAAAGAATCATACGATTTCCAATTCTTTTTGCGAATCTCCTTTTTTCTTTTCAGAAGATAACAATAATTTTGGAAATTAAAGAGGATTCCCTTGCAAGGAAATATGACTTATTTCTAAATATCCTGAAAGAATCGCTTTTCCTCTTTCTCTGATGATACGCCTATTACGGGGACGTCTAGGAAAGTATATATACGCGCCCTTTGAGTTGATACTGATTCCCACAACCTTCTTTGTTTCTCACACATGAGAATGAGCAATCACCCAAATTTTCCCCCTTTTCCAGCTTCGCCCGTGGGAGGTTGCATGAGGCCCCAACGTCTTTTTGGGATTCGATTTTCCTCCCACATCTCTTCTTGGAGAGAGGTTTCTGAATCTAATCACGAGGTGATTCCAGCTGCTCCCATGAGGCACTATCGTTCGCAACGGATCGATGGCGATGGGCCTTGCTCCAAGATTAAGGAAGAGGAAGATCTTGGAGATTCAAAGGAAGTATTTGTTACCTCCGTTTAGGAAGCTGAGGAGCCCTGCTGAGTTTGGATGTCCTCCGGATGGAGGAGTGAACGAAGTGGCTATCTATGAGGCCTATCTGTTAGCAGACCTTAGAGATGGCATTCCATCCTTGATTGCCGAAGTTTCATCGTATTTCGGTGTTGCAAAATCAGTTAAGACGGAATCAAACCTGAAGACTGCCGCGGGAAAAGTTTCCTTCTCCTTGCATAAAATAACATTAGAGGATAAAAACTTTTTATAACTCGAAAAGAGCTCAAGGGAGGAAATCCTCAACAAAAGATTATTCAATCTTTAAACAAACGAACTAACAAGATCACAAAAGAATTCGAGCAAATCATCATTTTGTAACTTCTCGTCGTCTCGGCTCTATCCACCCATAATAGTGTCTCATCAGACAAAAACTATCCGAGCAAAAGAATCTAACCAAGCAGACCAACCCTCCCCACCCTAGGGCGGGAACCATCCACTGACGGATCCTCCCTGCCCTAAGGAGGCATGATCCGTGAACCGATTCACCCTGACCTAGGGCAGGCATGGTCCGCAAACCAATCCACTCCTCCCTAGTGTGGGCACAATCCACGAGCAAGATCCACCCCACCCTAGGGCGGGCATGATCTTGTCCAAACCTCCCTTCCCTAGGGAGGGCATGATCTCGGCCAAACCTCCCCGCCCTAGGGTGGGCATGATCCAAGCCAATCCTCCCTTCCCTAGGGTGGGCACGAAATTTTCTCTCGTGGTCTTGATTAAGTTGACCCTTGTCTCATCTCGATTGGATTTACTGTTGAAGTTTTACAATAAAAACCACAAACACTCGTCTTTCTTAAAAATTTGAAAGATCAATCTTATAAAACGGTAATGGTTGATTTAACATCATTATCATCAAAACTAGTGATACAAAAACCAGCATCGTACGAAAGGCAATTTCTTCGAAAGAAATCGTTAAAAATAACTCTAGACGAGAAGGAGCCCAGCTACTGCGACGGTTTATTCAATTTTTGCAAGAAAGTAAATTAAAAAACAAAAAGATAAATGTCAAGTTTTCGAGATAGACATGAGGATCGAGAAGATAAGGAAGATTTTCGCAAAGAGATAAACTCGAATCAGGGGAAGAAGAAAGGGAAAGACACGACCGACCTTAGAGGGATATATAAGGGGAGCCAAGGGATAAAGCAAAGGAAGACGCAAAAATTTTACACAAGAAAACTTTGAGCACTTAGGGCAATTCAGGCAATTTTCGTCTTTGTTTTCGAGATGCGACTCAACTAGGTTTTCGAAGTATTTGGTTGTTAGAACTAGAAAACTCGACGACAGCTCTTGTGGCTAAGGCTCTTTACCTGTTGTAAAATGCTCATACGCAGATTCTAATAAGATATTCGTTGCTCTCTTTCTCAAATCCATATTTGTTTTCGTCTGATTTTTCATATTAATAATTGTGTGGTGTTTGGTTTAGCAGAAATCCAAAACCTCAGGGAAAGTTAGGGTTTCTTATCTTTTCTCTGTTCGCGGAAATCGACGATGTAAATTTCTGTTCCCACAGTTTGGCGCTAGAAGGAGGGGGGTGTACCGATCAATCTCACACAGTCGCAAAACACCCAGTCAAGTATGTCTGCAGATGATCAAAACACTCAACAACCTCTCTACAGTGGAGACACCCGGGACAACGTTTAGAACACTCCAGCTGCGAACGTCTTTTCGGTTAACGCTGATGCTAACACCGCGTCATTCGAATAGGTAAAAAATATGTTCTCCGCCTATGAAAAAGGATGGAAGAACAAGATAAGCTCATGGGTTCCCTCGTTAAACAGGTAAAAACCCTAACAGCGAGAACCAGAACCGTTCTCCCTCGTGGAACCACTAGGGTTCGGGGAAGGAGACTCGATTTCGCGACTCCGTTAGACAGGACCGGCACCATGCAGGGAAATCCGTCTGGACAAAACCCTAGCGAAACAATTCCTGTCGCAACGCAAAGAAGCTCTGAAAATCCTCTCGAGCAGGAGATAGAGGAAAATGAAGTCGAGTGAGTCAACTTGGATCCTAGCAACCAGTCTGATCAGTCAGGTGAGGACGCTGATGTGCATCCAAGGAGGACCAAAAGCCGAGCTGCTTAGCAAGACTCCTTGTTCGACAAACCCATGACCGAAGAAGAAGAAAATATCTTCTGGGTAGACCAGGAAAATTGGCCGAACAGCAGGCTCATGCCGCCCGCAGCAAACACCGACAGATTCGAAAAACTGCTAGTGGCAATCTAAACAAGATCTTTGATATCCATGACTACATTACAAAAACGGCTGCAGAGGTAAAAGCCGTGTGGTCTCAGATTCACCATGCTCCCAGCGCTGCACCGGAGATCGATAGGCTTCTCGAAGAAGCTCGGAAGACTCCCTTTACTGCTCACATTCACTGGGACGAAAATCTCAAACCCTGGGAAAATCAAAATCCCCATATACAACGGAACCTCTGATCCTAAAGTGCATCTGCAGACCTTTCAGATCACAATGAGTAGGGCTAAGTTGAGGGAAAGCGAAAAAGATGCCAACTACTGTTGCCACTTCGTCGAGAATTTCCAGGGAGCAGCACTATAATGGTTTTCTCATCTAAAACAAGATTCCATCGTAAGCTTCCTCAACTCGCTTCAGAGTTTCTCAAGCAATACTCCATGTTCATGGATCGAGAAACCTTCAACGTGGATCTGTGGAGTCTGTCCCAAAAGGAAGACGAACCTCTCCCCGATTTCATGAACCGATTCAAGGTCGTAATGGCGAGAGTTAGCGGAATAAGCAACAAGGTGGCCATAGATGCTCTCCGAAAAATGCTCTGGTACAAATCAAAGTTCAGGAAGTGGATAACTCTCGAAAAACAGCGCACAATTCAGGATGCCCTCCATAAGGCGACAGATTTCATCATCATCGAAGAAGATATGAAAGTCATGTCGTAGAAACATAAACCAACGAGGATATCCTCGAAAAATGCGCTAGAGCAGAAGCCGAAAAGGAGAACCTCATAATGACAAGTACGTCCATCACAAGGGAGGAAAAGTCCAAGGAGAGCATAACTATGTCATCGACTCCGGGTCAGAACAAGGGAAAACCACGGTAACACCTGGACCAAAAACAACTCATACGATGACATCTCCGAGGTGACCAGCCACTCCACCACGAACTGCAAACTCCTTGGTGCTAGGCTAAAAGCAAAACTACTCGCGGGAGAAATCTCCGAGGTGACCAGCGTAAAGGACCTTATCCTAGACATTGACCGCCTGCCAAAAACTGATAAAACTCCGCCACCCAAGAACGCATCTCAGTTGAATCAGTCGGGAGAAAAAAGCGGAAGGAGGCAAGACGACAAAGGAAATGACAACACTCGCTGTAGAGTAAACATGATCATCTGAGGATCGCAGTATTGTCACGTCACGGTCTCATCCATTAAGGCCTATCAGCGAAAGGCTGAGACAAGCACAAACTGGCCGAGCTGGTCGCCACCCCGTAGTGTCCCAAACAATACGATTACCATCGACAAAGGAAATTCCTGTGGGATGGACCAGCCTCACTGCGACCCGCTCGTCATCAACCTCATACTCCAAGATCTTGAACTTGCCAGGGTCCTCGTCGACACGGGAAGCACCGTCAGTGTCATCTTCTGCGGATTACAAAGGATGAATATTAACCTATGTGAATTCATACCAACAACGAAACCGTTATCATGCTTTTCAGGCGTGACGTCCATGACTCTCGGATCGATTAAAATCCCAGTCATGGCGAAAGAAATTATGAAGATCGTCGACTTTGCGATCGTCGACCACCCAGCCATCTATAACGTGATCATGGGAACGCCTTGGATACATGGCATGAAATCAGTCCCATCGACCTACCACCTGGGCATTAAATTCCCAACTCCCAATGGAATTGCGGCAATCTGAGGATACCAAAAACAATCGCAACTCTGTTTATGGCTGAGCATAAGCTGCGGCAAGTTACGACGACCTCTATGGTTAAACCTAAACGAATGAAGACAACTAAGACCTCATCTGAAAAAGCTTCGGAAAAAGGTAATCCATAATCATCCGCTCAAGGAACGGCCACCGAGAGCAAACAAACTCCCAAGCCTAGCGCTTTAGACAAACCAGGAAAATCCACTCCGAAAAAGACGTTGATCCCGTAGCAGTAACCACGTCTAAAACATTCGATGCAACCTCTCCAAACGAGTAAAAACTCTCACGTCAACAAACTGAACTACGAGACGGCTTGATCCCCGAAAGAGGTACGTAGGCAACTTGTCGCAAGACAAGTTCAGCTGTCCCCTTCTCTAAAAAGAGGGGGGTGGGTATGTATACGTATACTCGTATACTCCCACGTTTTAAATATCCGTGCTTGTACTCGATATTTCTAAAAACATTTTTGATAATAAGAAAATGCAACACGATTCCCAGCAGTCTTGCAAATCTTTTTTATCACAAAAAGAAATCTTATCACTTTACGGCTAAAATTTGTGAATCGCTCAGAAAACGCCAAAGTAAGACTGGAAAATCATCGTATAAACCGAATCCAAAATCATAAAAAAATCCAACTTATCACAACCACATCAGAAACCCGCAAACATTTCATATAATAAAAGTGTTATACAAAAAAAAACTCTTTTGGATTAAACTATTACTCGAACCAACTATATCTCTTGGTCGCAAAATCTAAACATGACCTCCAAAACATAAAATTACCCATCCAACACGTTAGAACGCAAATTCCCTCTACAAAAACACATTTTCGAAAAGAAGAGAGACGTCGCAGACTTTTGGAAAATTCATATAAACCATCAAAAAGTCCGTACGTGACTATAAATTAACAACTAAAATCGCATACTCACTCTTATATTGCACTCGATGGATACATCAACCGTTCTCTAAATGAACGATAGACCCAACCTTTTCGTAGATTCGGTTCTCAGACATCCGACACAAGGATCATAGCGCACTACAAAGAAAAATCCCAAATTTTGTTCAGCCCTTCCAGACGACTTTGAAATTGTGTTTGGAGAGATGCTTAGTTCCCGATCGATGCAAGTCATATAAGCCGTGAACTCATCGCACACTACAACCTTAGCAACGATGCACGCATATCCGGAGAAAAAACTCTGAAGCCCACATCTTTCTAAAATGAATGAATGTATAATATATATGGAAATTTCATTCAATATTCTTCAAACAAATTAAAATTAAGTATTATTCCTATAATATATATGATAATGCCATTTTCATTTAACTTTTCTTTTTTATTTATTTATTTATTTTCCTTTAGATTTTATTTGTATTAATCTCTTCAAATATATAATAAATAAAAATTCAAATTTAACTAAAAGAATAGACATGTTTTTTAACCTTAGATAATTATAAAGTTTTTCATAATACTATATAAATATATTATCATTTTATTCTATAGTTTTATTATTTACTCAATAATTTTAGTTTTTATCCTTATTTCTTTGTACTTGATGTCTATACTATTTATAACTTTCTCTATATTACTTTTTATAAAAAAGTCAGATTCGGAAAATTTAACTTGGATTCAGTAATTTAGATCAAATTCTTATCTAGGTTGCACGGAAGTTTCATCGGACGTCAGCTTCCAGCTTCGGAACCAGAATCGAAATCGGAACCTTGTGGAAGCTTATGGAATTTCGCTTCCAAAAACAATTCTATAATATTCTCTGTAAAAACACGTTGGAAACTTATGATTCTGTTTTGGAATCACGCTTCCATTTTTTTAAAAAACACTATCATAAATAAATACAAATATAAAAATTATGTTATTTATTTTTTATATAATCTAAATATAAATAGTAATAATATGAAATATTTATGAAATATTAAAAATAATTAATATAATAATTTCTTATAAACTTTATTTATGTGTATTTCCAAAGTTTTAATATGAAATCATTTAAAATTGTTATAAATAAATAAATGCCTTATTTTTATTTGAATCATATAATTTTTAGTCATAAATCTTAGAGAGTTTCTTATATTTTAATATATATATATATATATATATATATATATATATATATATATATATAATTTATGGATATACGCTTCGAATACATACCCGCTTCCTAATTTTTTAAAAGTATCTTGCTTATGCAGTTCCATACGATTCCGTGTACCCGCTTATGATTCCATGTAAAGTAGATGCTTATTACTTTCTCACTGTATTTGTTCTTGTCTTCTCGGCCATAAATCCTTGTTTCTGACTGACGTCGGTGGGCTTCCACAGCCACAACGTGGGTTGGTACTGATCTATTGTTGTTTTATTATCCTTATATGTTCTTTGTATAGTTTCTTCTATGTTCAGGTATGGCTTTTTCATTTTCCAAATCTAGATTCAGATCAAAATCGAGTGGTTGGTCCTTATGGTTATGGCGCTCCTACTTTGGTCTTCGTTACGGTTGCTGATCATTGGTTCTTATGATTTTTTGGTGTTTTAGACCTTTGGATCTATGCCTTCGATTTCTTGGTTTCATGCACCTGTCTCAGTTCTATTCCTCTGCGGTTTAGTGCTTATCTTGGTTGCTCTGTTGGTGAAGATGGTCGGTTGGAAGAGGAGGGCTTATTGTAACGATCCACTCCTGGAGTATTTTTAATTTTGAAGAAAATAGAACGCAAGAGGTTTTATTCTACAAAGAGTGTATTTTTCTAAGTGAAACACTTGTAATTGTGAAGATTGGGGATAAAGATGTATTTTGATTAAGTGTCGGATCTTAAGTTAGCTCAATGAATAAATTCGGAACATGCAAAGCAATGATAAACTGATCATGGAACGATCAAAGCATACATAAAGAGAGATCAAAACCGCAAGACCACTTAAAGAATGTTTGGTTGTTGGACAATGCGGGTTTCAAGTAAGAAAAGTTTGACTACCATCATTACGCTATAATACAAACAGAAGGTCGGATCTACGGGAATCAACTAAAGAAAGAATCAAAGATCTCAAGTCAAGTCATTGATGGTGATCTTTGACCAAGTCAAATAAGGAAACTGGCATTAAGTGACCGGCTTGGTGAGGAAGTCTTTGACCAAGCTAAATAAGGAAACCACACTAAATGTCCGGCTTGGTGAGCAAGTCCAGAAATTAGTATAAAAAGAAACCTTCAGCTCTCATTTCTAGACAAAACCTAAAAAAAACATATTTAGAGAGAAGTCAGAGCAAAAACTAGTTGGTAGAGAGAGAAGTTTGAGAAGAGGGATCGAACGAGGAGGACATAAAGAGTTCTTCGTAAAAAACTCTAGGAAGTTCAGAGTCTTCGAATCCTAGAGAGTTCACTAAGGTGAGTGCGTGATTTGTGGCAACTTAGTAATTTATATTTTGGTCGTAGTTGGTTTGTTAGGATGAAGATTATGTGTTAGAGTAATTATTTATGGAAGGTTCGTTCTTCATTTTTCGATATGGTTCTCAAGGATCGAAGAACGTTCTTGTGTTCTTAGGATAATTTCATGTTAGATTTTGTGTGATGATGATATGTTTAAATTGATATGTTGATGTGAATGAACGTAGAATTGATCTTGAATAGAATTGGTATGTTAAATAGAAAACGTAATAGAAATGGATTAAGGATAAGATTAATTAAGGAAAGAATGGGAATATAAAACTGAACTTAAATAAAAAAAGTACATTACTTCACAATGAAATTAAATAAGGAAAGTATGTTTTTGTTTTGGGCCGTTTATGTTGGCTTTGGCCCTTATGGATCTTCGGGTCACAGGTTGGCTTTAGCCGCAGGTTGGCTTCGGCCGCAGGTTGGCTACGGGCCATAATTGACCGACGTGTCACATGTACGGCTACGGCCACAGGTTTGGCTACGGTCATAGGTTTGGCTATGGTCATAGGTTTGGCTACGACCGCAGATTTGGCTACGGCCGCAGGTTTAGCTATGGCCGCAGGTTTGGCTAGGGTCGCAGGTTTGACTATGGTCGTAGGTTTGGCTACGGCCGCAGGTTTAGCTTCAGTTGCAGGTTTGGCTTCAGCCGCAGGTTGATGGACCTTCGGGTTGGAATGTTAGGAAATGCTAAAATAAATGAATGATAGAACCGAATGTTAGGTTGTTAGTTTCATACGCATGAAATTTGATAAGTAATATGAAAAATGGCTAAGTAAATAATGGAAACAAAATGTTAGCTTGATATAAAATGATTTCTAGGTTGTTAGAATGGAACGTAGAATTTGAATGTTTGATTATTGAGTTGCATGTGGACGGTTTTGAGCGTTTTTACTGAGTAGTTTTGTATACTCATGTCTCCTTTGCGATCCAGGTAAGGTTGATTGTATGGACTGGATCGCGAGGCTATAAGACTATCAGGACTAGGGTGTTTAAACTTGGATAATGTTGAAAAAAATTTTACAAATATTTTTATTATAAATTACATGATTTTAAGTATTTAATTTTCATCTTTCATTTATAAAGTTATAGTATTTTTAATCATGTTCATCAGATAAAATTTGATTTGATCTTTTACTTAGAAATTTTCGTGTGTTTTCGAAGATTTCCGGATTGGGATGTTTTTGATTTGATTTTGGCGAGGATCATGTTTTTCTGCTCTTATGCAGAGAAATTCTGGCTCGTTTCCGAAGGATTTGGAGCTTATGCTCTTCAACATCAGATCCTCGGAAGGCGTTAGATAAACCAGTCTAGTCTCTTCACTGCGCCTTCTTTTGTTGTGTCAATGCGATCCTGCTTGTGGCTTCAATGTGGAGCAATATAATGAGTGATGGCTTGATCCTCTTGAATAAAGTTCGATCTTGGATGTCTCCTTCTATCAGCTCCTCTTTCATTTGATTGTTCTTCTCCTTCTTCAGAGTTTTATGTTGTTTGATCTGATTTGTTAAATGTAGAACCATAGCGTTTAGGCTTAGTCGTCTCCTGAGGCAACTTGTCCGTTGGCTTTGTTGGAACCGTTTTATGTCTTGATTCCAGAGAATGGTTCTTCTTCCACTAGCTTAGGAGTCCGTAGGTTTTTGATAACTCACTGGATTTAGTTTAAATCTTGTGTAATCCTCGTTTTAATTATAATCTCATCCTCTAGTGTTTAAAAAGAAGATCAAATGCGGATTAATAATGAATCTTATCTATATATAACTTTTACTCATTGTTCTATCTAATTTTAATTCATTTAAAACTTAACAATACCTACTACCATATGTTTACAATATAATAGAATGTATTTATACTATATGAAAGAGTAGAAGATTAGACAAATAGTATGGCAAATTCTTATGTATAACTAGAAGGATAAAAAGATGGAAAATAGTATTTTTAGCTACTGACCCAAATACAAGATTAGGATGACTATATTCTTAATATATTATTGGAACTTGGTCATTGAGTAAATTGACCCGATATATATTATCTGAAAATTATTGTGCGTAACACATGTTCGATGAGCCTATCTATCCCTTGACTGCATCCTTTTGGCATTCTAGATCCAATATTCTTTTTGTGCTATGAATTTTATTATTAGCTTTTAGAGTCAAAACAGATTTCTTTTTCTGACAACTAGTTCCAGACTTGTGTATCTTTCTCTTTTAAGAAGAAAATTAGTTCAAAAAGAAAAGGAGTATGTTTTTTTTGAGCAAAAAAAAAAACCCCATAGATCACTATGGATCCAAATTCGAGTTTCATTTCAATAATAACTTTAATTAATAAATATAAAGACATCAATGTATATAGATAATATAAGGATTTATATAGACCATAAATCAAAATATTATGGCAACCTCGTATGCATAAACGAGGATTTTTCTAGAGAATAATGAAGTGCACATGTTGTACAAGTGACAAATGACAACCTCGTATGCACAAACGCGTGATTCGGTCATAATAAAGTAAGCAAATAATTCACGTATGATATGATATGGTTAAGATTGTTCAAAATGTCTTCACATCCTCATCATCATTATTCATCTTCACAAGGGAAACGTTTTTCTTCCAACTTTTTTTCACGGAAATTTTAAATAGATTTTAGATATTAGTATTCTAATTTCTAATTATAACGGTAGACATTTGAATAGGACAAAATAAACAGTTCCTTTAATATTAAAAAATCAGCTTTCCAAGGTTCATGCATGCAGCATGCATACTAATTTCATGAAATGGATAACATTTGTTAAACAAATAAAAAAAATTATATCTAACCATGGGAATTTTTTTCTTACAGTTATCCTAAACACCAACACCAATAATAGTGACACGTACCGTTACAATAGTAAATGTTAAAGGTCATTCTTCAACCATTCAGACTAACTTATTATATGTAAAATATAGATAATGTATATCATGTATGCTTAAGCTTGTATATTAATACCAAACTTGTTATTCTAAACCTCTATAATCACGTAGTTTAAATTATTCATCTTTCTAAACCAATAATCATTAGTAATATTGATATTCTTTTCTAACAACTAATAATTAGTTAAAGAATGGACAAACATCATGATTTAATGTGATAAGAATGTGATAAGAATGTGATAAGATTGTTCTTATCACATGAACCAAAATAGGGACAGGAAGCCACAGGTGAAGTGTTTCTGGTCAAATTAAAACTTGGAAACATTAAAGTTCTTGAAATAGAAAGGTTTATTTTTAATCAAAAAGATTCTTGAAAGTTACACATCTTAAGTTGCCTAACAATTACGCATCTTATTCTTTCTCTATCCTACTAAAACAACTAGTTATGGTGTGTGTGGAGACCCATTTTTTGTTTTGATAGTTGTACGAGATTTATGTCTGAAACACCATATAATATATATATATATATACATAATAAACCATTTAGATAGAAGATAGTGTGTTTTTCTTTATAGTAGGTTAAAAATCTTGAATTTCAATACAACAAATTGTTTGAAAGAAGAATTTGATACACAAAAGAATTGACCAATTATTGGTCAAAATTACCAACAAAAATATTTCTTCTTCTTATTTCTCTAATGAAAAATTAGTATATAGAGGGGAGCTTCGTTGCTCAAACCCTTTCCTCTTATTTTCTTTAAACCTCAGCTTTCTTCTCTGTCTTCCTCTTCGAAAACCCTTTTCTTCATCCCAAAAACGAAAAATCTAACAAAAGAGATAAAAGCTTTGATTGTTTCTGAGAACCATTAGGATAAAATGGATTGTGATGCATCAAGAATAGTTGAAACAGTAGAAGATGAAGAACAGATTGATCTACCACCTGGATTCAGATTTCACCCTACTGATGAAGAACTCATATCTCACTATCTTCAACCAAAGGTCTTCAACGCTTTATTCTCTGCCACTGCCATTGGTGAAGTTGATCTCAACAAGATTGAGCCTTGGGACTTACCAAGTACGTTTCTCAACTTTTCCATATTCAATTATTTTTTTCTTTTACAATAAGAGAATTCTATATCTGAATATAACTTAGGACCTCATATCTTTAATAAAAAATTGCATAAAACAAATGGTTTTAAGACCATTATTATTGTTCTGTAATTAATTAAGCTCACAAATTTGATTGATATGGCTTTTGCTGGAATAGGGAAGGCGAAGATGGGGGAGAAAGAATGTTATTTCTTTTGTGTACGAGACCGGAAATACCCAACCGGTTTAAGGACAAACCGGGCAACTGAAGCCGGTTATTGGAAAGCCACAGGCAAAGACAAAGAGATTTTCAAGGGTAACTCACTTGTGGGTATGAAGAAAACTCTGGTTTTCTACAAAGGAAGAGCTCCTAAAGGGATTAAAACCAATTGGGTAATGCATGAATATCGATTAGACGGCATATATTCAATCCAAAATCTTCCCCAAACAGCTAAGGTAACATAAATAGAGTTTATTTTTTTCTCTCATATTTTTTGGTGGACTTGAGTGTGATTTTTTGTGTGTTTGTTTTTTGTCTGTGAATGTAGAACGAATGGGTTATTTGCCGTGTTTTCAAGAAACGTGCTGATGGTACAAAGGTTGACATGTCCGATTTGATGTTTCTTGATTCACACATTAACCGAACTGAACCGACCAGATTACCTTCGTTGATGGATTGTTCTCAAAGAGACTCCTTCATTGGTTCGTCGACTCACGTGACCTGCTTCTCCGACCAAGAAACCGAAGACAAAAGACTCTTTCATCAGGAGTCCAAAGACGGTTCTGGTTCTGTATTTTATTCCGATCCTCTGTTTCTGCAAGATAATTATTCGCTAATGAAGATGTTTCTTAACGATCAAGAAACCCTATTTCCCGGTCCTGACTCCACCGGTTTAGCCGCCGGTACGAGAGAATTGGATTGCTTTTGGAATCCTTGAGGTGTAATTTCTGCTGTAGACTTGTAGTTCATATGTTCGCGTGTAATGAATTTTTTTTTTACATTTTTTTGTAAAAAGAATAAAGAAGAAAAATGCTAGAAAGTCAATTTCTTTTGCAATGTGGAATTAATATTTTAATATATTTGATAGACTTGTTAATTAATTAAGCCATGCACAATACTAGACCTAACTACATACACAAATAGATATTTATTAACGATTTTCAACGTTATTTCATCTTGAAACTAGAGTAGTTAGAAACAAAATTTGCTTACTGTTCTTCAGACTGACGAAAGACATGTGTTAGGCCACCAACCAAAGAGTTCATACTATGACATGAGTTTATTAAATAAAATTTGAGAGATTTTGTCACTTATTGTTATGTCAAACTTAACATGTTTAGGTGATCATCTTGTTTTCATACTACCTAATTTATGGTTTCCCGATTTCTAAGTTTGACATTTTCCGTTTGGAAAAACCATAACCTGCCGCCCCAAAATAATCCTGAGATCGACAACCTGTTTCTGAAATAAAATGCTTAAATCAACTTGGACATGTGTGAGTTAATTAGTTAACACTACCTAAATTCATAAACAACAATAAAACTACTAAACACGTTTAAATAGTTTGAACCGAACTCCAAACCCGGTCAAAGTATCTGAAATAATAATCTGATGGTCTGATAAAGAAACCAATACCAGTCCTCAATTGGCCACAAGCAATTTCTAAAAAAATAGCACTTTTATAAATTTTTTAGTTAAAATAATATATCTACTAATAATTTTCTTTTCTAAAAAAAAATTGATTTATGCAAATATTTTTTAGAGGCCGGAAACGGATGCTTGTAATGATTCTCTTCAAGACCGCTACTGAAAAAAACAATAGATCCATGAAAGATATATCTTCATCTCAAGCTGCAAGAAAAGTTAGTGACGAAGTAATATGGTCAAACCAAAACGTAAAAGAAAATGAAGCAATAAATTCGATCTTGAAGGCACATGATATTCAGCGAGGATTATGCCGCTGTTACAATGCACCTGTTGGATCATTTTAAAGCCCATAACTTTATAACATATACATGAAAAGAAATAAATGGCCCATTAGTGGCTCACTTACGTTAATGAAGAAAAAGTGAAGTTGTTTGTCCCACATCGGACAACAACAACAAAAATGAGCAATATATATATATATATATATGTTCCCATGACAAAATAGGTTAAACAGCTTATGGGAAGAGAAGAGTCCCCACGTGCGCGCCGCCGTTGTCCAGCCGGTTCGACTTGGGAGAACGTGGCCACAGGGCCACCAAAAGATTTTTTTGGGCCCAATTAAGCCCAACGATTTTGGTCATTTAATCTCCAAAAACAACATGCATTTCGTTTTAAAATGACAAGCAGTTTTTCTACAAAATAAAAACGTCATATATTTTATCGTCTCGAGATATTTTTGTTAAACGAGAAAAGAGCGTCTTGAGGAAGAAGTTTCGCAACTCAACTTCCCTTGATCTCTGCGAGATTCTCGCCCACGTGCAGCAGTTGTTGCGGGAAGTGGATCTTCTTCTTCTCTTTAAATATTGACTCTCCTCCTCTTTCATTCTCATGTTTTTCACACTTCTCTATTAAAACCAAATGATTAAACGGCTTGCGTTTTGCTATGTAGCACTTCGCAAAACGTTTTTTTATTTTTCTACAAATGGGTTTGCGGTTTGCTTATAGCATTTTCTGCGAAACGTTTTAGATATATTGTTATTCAAAACGTCCTATAAATGAATTGTTTCCACGAATGCTTTATAAAGCGAGTTTGTGAAACAATCTAAAGTCTACCACAAATGGTTTCTGCGAGTTTGCAAAACGTTTTCTCAAACTTATATCGATATAATTTGGTTCAAACACCAAAAATGACAATTGATTTAAAACTATTACTTTTGAAATTATATGTTAATATGTTATTGTTGAATGGGGTACTAATCCGTTTTCATGTTTTCTCTACAGAAAAATGACGGATGCAAGCAACATCCCCATTGACACCACCATCAACCAAACTCCACTCAACGTTGCAGCAACTGATGCAACAATGACAACTGCTGGAATCACAGCGTCAACCGCTGCAGCAACAACAACAACTACCCTACATGTGGGTAATGGTGCTGATGAGACGACACGCTGTAGCCTTTTCGTTGCTGGTCTTTATCAAACCGGTTCTACTCAAAGAACCACAAGTGCTCCGGTTGCAGTTGTAGCTCCTCCGGCTGTACCTGGTATGATCTCTCAAGGATTGATGCTAGACAAATTTGATGGCAAAGACTTCAAAACGTGGCAGAAGAAGATATTCTTCCTCACAACAATGAAGCTGGATAAGTTCATCCAGGAGGACAAGCCCATAGTCCCTTACGGGATTGAAGATTTGCACACTCTCGCAAGTGTTGACATATGGGTGCATTCCGACTTCATCTGCAAAGGGTACATTTTGGGTCGCTTCATTGACCCATTGTACCGAGTCTACTGTGAGACTTCCACTGCAAAAGAGTTGTGGAGATCATTGGACAAGAAGTACAGAGGTGAAGACGCTGGCTGCCAGAAGTATGTGGTTGCAAAATTTTATGATTTCAAAATGGTGGATTCAAAACCCATCATAGATCAGGTGGAAGCGTTTCAGCTTATTTGCCATGAAATCGCTGCTGAAGGGATGTCTATCTGTGAGACATTCACAACTCTCAGCTTCATTCTAAAGCTTCCTCCAAGCTATGCGGAGTTCTTGAGACATTCACAACTCTCAGCTTCATTCAAAAACTTCCTCCAAGCTATGCGGATTTCAAGAACTACTTGAAGCACAAGAAGAAGAAGATGGGTCTCGAGGAGCTCATCATGAGGCTTCAAATGGAATCCAGAAACCGAATTGCTGACAAGGTCAATGCTGTCAATGCTAAGGAGCATAGTGTCAACATGGCCGAGCCCAAAGGCAAAGGAAAGGCACACGCCTACTCTCCTGTTAAGCCTTTCAAAACGGTTACACAATTGAAAGCTTCTGGACCTAAATTCAAGAAGAAAGGTGGTGAAGCATATGTGGAAAAATTCAAAGATAAATGTCACTACTGCCACAAAGTGGGGCACATGACTTCTGAGTATCGCAACAAGATCAGAAATGAGAAGGCTCAAGCGAATCTCACTGAACAGGATCTCACTACAGTGGTGACTAAGGCCAACATGGTTGAAGGTAACAACCCTAAAGAATGGTGGTATGATACAGGTGCCACCACCCATATTTGCACGGATAGGGCGATGTTCAGCATCTATCAGAAAAGCAAGACTGAGGAGAAACTGTTCATGGGAAACACTGCAATCTCCAAGATTGAAAGCCATAGCAAAGTGATTCTGAAGATGACATCATAACGTGAAATCACTCTGACGAATGTGAAGCATGTGCCTGACATGAGGAAGAACCTGGTCTCGGGAATCTTGCTCAACAAGAATTGATTCTCCACAACTCTTGAGGCAGATAAGCTCGTGATTGGGAAGAATAAGATGTATTTGGGGAAAGAGTATGTTAAAGATGGACTGGTCAAAATGAATGTAATGACAGTCCTTCCAAAAATTGTAACTCCAAAAGTTGTAACTCCAGAAGCTTCAACTTCAATGAATAAGAAAAAGCCAGTTGCTTATTTGGTTGAGTCTTTTAATATATGACATGAAAGATTAGGCCATGTAAACAACAAATCGATACAAAGATTAATAAATTTAAATCTAATTCCCTAATTTAAAACAAGTAAACAAAAATGTGAAGTATGCATACATACTAAGCTCATAAAACACCCTCACCTCATATTGAAAGAACTAATAAACCTCTAGATTTAATTGATACCGATTTATGTGATTTAAAATATATACAAACTAGAGGAGGGAAAAAGTACTTTGTAACCTTCATAGATAACAAAATATTGTTATGTATATTTATTACATAGCAAAGATGAAACCTTAGAAAAATTCAAAGAATTTAAACTCGAGGTCGAAAATCAGCTTAAAACAACTATTAAAATAGTTAAAAGCGATAGAGGAGGCGAGTATGATGGTCCATTTAATACATTTTGTAAAGAACATGGAATAATCCATCAAACTACAACTTCTTATTCACCAGAATCTAATGGAGTTGCTGAACGCAAGAATCAAACTCTAAAAGAGATGATGAATGCAATATTGCAGGAATCTCGGTTACCAAGAACATGTGGGGGGAAGCGTTGCTTACTACTAATTATATCCTCAACAAAATTCCACAAAAAGTAACTGGCAAAACTCCATATGAATTATGGAAAGGTAATTTACCTTCGTATAAATATCTCAAAGTGTGGTGGTGCTTGGAAAAAGTTGCATTACCGCCACCAAAAAAGGTCATTATTGGACCCAAAATAGTGGATTGCATTTTCATCGGATAAGCACATGATAGTAGTGCTTATCAATTTCTGATACATAAATCTGAAATATCAAATATCCATGTAAATACTGTCATGGAATCAAGAAATGCATCTTTCTTTGAAAATATTTTTCCATGCAAGAAAAAACAAGGTTCAAAACGAACTAGAGAAGAAAGAGACGATGACAATGACTCAGAAATTGAGACAAACGTCGAGATTTCTATAAATGATATTTCAGAAAATGAAAAAGAAGATGAACCTAGAAGAAGTAAAAGAGCTCGAAAGGAAAACTCTTTTGGCGAATATTTCTTAATGGCATTTTTAGTAGAAAATGATCCAAAAACCTTGGCAGAAGCCATGTCTTCACCAAACGTTCCATTTTGGAATGAAGCCGTCAAAAATAAATTTGATTCTATCATGCAAAATTATACATGGTATATAATGGATTTACCACCATGTTGCAAAGCATTAGGAAGTAAGTGAATTTTAAAACATAAACTAAACCCTGATGGAACACCTGGTAAACACAAAGCTAGGCTTGTAGTTCAAGGATTCCGACAAAAGGAAGGCTTTGACTATTTTGATAAATATTCTCTAGTAATGAGAATAACATCAATAAGACTGATGATAGCAATCACAGCCTTAAGAGATCTAGAAATCCATCAAATGGATGTAAAAACCGCTTTTCTAAATGGTGATTTAGAAGAGGAAATTTACATGAAACAACCTGAGGGTTTTGTCATTTTTGGACAAGAAGACAAAGTTTGTCGACTTGTAAAGTCACTTTATGGGCTTAAACAAGTTCCTAAACAATGGCACGAAAAATTTGACAATACAATGCTGTCAAATGGTTTCAAAATTAATGAATATGATAAATGCATATATTACAAAACTACTAAAAATGCCTATGTTTTGTTATGCTTATATGTAGATGATATGCTCATTATTGGAAGCAATGAAGACATTATCAATCAAACAAAGAACATGCTCAGAGAAAAATTTGAGATGAAAGATTTGAGATTAGCAGATGTTATTCTCAGAGTTAAAGTCACAAGAAATTCAAATGGAATTATCTTAACAAAATCTCATTATGCTCTGTTAGATCCCTTACTTCACTTAACAAAGAATTCAGGTGAAGCGGTTTCACAAAACGAGTATGCACGAGTGATCGGAAGTCTTATGTACTTAACCAATTGTACTAGACCAGATCTAGCGCACGCAGTAAACGTACTTAGTCGATATACAAGCAATCCATGTCATAAACATTGGAAAGCTATAACGAGAGTACTCAATTACTTGCGTCATACCAAAGATTTTGGGCTTCACTATGGTAAAGAACCAGCAATTTCAGAAGGATACAGTGATGCTAACTGGATATCAGATTCTAAAAACTCAAAATCCACAAGTGGATATGTCTTTACACTAGGAGGAACATAAATTTCTTGGAAATCTACCAAGTAAACAGTATTAGCCAGATCCACCATGGAATCTGAGTTCATAGCCTTAGACAAAGCAGCAGAAGAAGCTGAATGACTTAGAAATTTTTTGGAAGATATTCCTATGTGGGAGAAACTTGTATCAGCTATACGCATACATTGTGATAGTCAATCAGCTATAGCTTGGGCTCAGAATAATCTCCAAAATGGTAAATCTCGTCACATCAGAAGACGACATAAAACCATTAGACAACTTATCTCAAATGGTGTAATTACAATTGACTACATCAAATCGGCCGACAACCTAGCGGATCTATTCACTAAAGGTTTGCCACGAGATATAGTTGTTAAATCATCAAAAGGAATGAGTTTAAAGCCTATAACGAATGAGGATGCTTGATTGCAACCCTACCTATCATGACTGGAGATCCCAAGACGTAGGTTCAAAGGGAAAACAAAATCAAACAAAATATACGACAAGCACTTTGAGACAAAGTAGTCTATTCCCAGCTCCTAAAGATGATAAAAGTGCTAACGAATGTGTCAAGGATAAGCATAAGATTTTAATGACTCCATAGCTTCTAAAGCGGAGTATTACTCAATAATTTTCATGGTCAATCACCTAATGAGTGTGAAATGGGGCCGTTTCTAGGAGAATGAATGCAAGGCTATATTCTCTAAGTTCACTCATGAAAATCAGGAATAGTTCAGGGCCACAACGAACACAATAGAGAACTAAGTTCTACGAGAAAATGAAGCTGCGTTATGCTTGTTGTCTCGGTCTACATAAGACACCGGTAGGTTCAAGACATCATGTTCACCTTCTGGTAAAGTAAACCGACATATATTAACTATGAATGGTTCAAGGCTTAAAAATGCCACCAACTCAAACACAGTGAATTTTTCGATAACACTCTCAATAAGTCTGTCTAGTCTAGTCAGGATTAGCTTAAGTATAGTAACTAGAGTCTATCGAGTCTACATTTACTCTTCGTATGTTTAGAGTCATTTCTATTCATGTGGGAGATTGTTAGATCATTTTAAATCCCATGGCTTTATAACACTTACGTGAAAAGAAATAAATGGCTCATTAGTGGCTCACTTACGTTAATGAAGAAGAAATGAAGTTTTTTGTCCCACATCGGACAACAACAACAAAAATGAGCAATATATATATGTTCCCATGATAACATGGGTTAAACAGCTCATGGGAAGAGAAGAGTCCCCATGCGCGCGCTGCCGCCGCTATCCGTCCGGCTCGGCTCGACTCGGCTTGGCTCGGCGTGGGCTTGGGCTTGGGAGAATGTGGCCCCAGGACCACTAAAAGATGTTCTTTTTGGGCCCAATTAAGCATAACGTTTTTGGTCATTTAATCTCCAAAAACAACATGCATTTCGTTTTAAAATGACAAGTAGTTTTTCTACAAAATAAAAACGTCATGCATTTTATTCTCTCGAGATATTTTTTTTTTAAACGAGAAGAGAGCGTCTTGAGGAAAAAGTTTCGCAACTCAACTTCCCTTGATCTCCACGAAATTCTCGCCCACGTGCAGCAGTTGTTGCGGGAAGTGGGTCTTCTCCTTCTCTTTAAATATTGACTCTCCTCCTCTTTTATTTCTCATGTTTTTCACACTTCTCATTACGAAAATCAGCAAAACCCCATAGAGTAAGTCCATTGTCGAGAGTGTTTCGTATTTATAGTTCGATAGGACGTTCACGAGTGAAGCGTGAATAGTCAACCATGGTTGTATCCTGGGACTCGGTATTCGTACAGTTTTGTCTCACTACGAAGCGAATATTTAGAGTTAAGGAAAAAGATCATATCTCGCCTCCATCTTTATTACAAATGCGTTTTGCTTATCGGTTTTAATTCGTATTTTGATTTGTCTATTTCTTTAACATCGCTTTATTATTATCGTTTATATCAGTTCGGTTATCCGGCTTCTACAACACCCCTAATATCTAATAAAAGAATGGCAAAGGAAAAGGAGAAGGGATCCAAGTTTTCACATATTACACTAATAGTCTAATTACGCTTGTATATACTTATTCTCTTACACAATTTGTTCTTCACAGTTGTATAAACTTATAAAATCAATAACATACACATTTACATACAAAGAACATCAGTTGTCTGCTTTTTTATTAAATAGTATTTGATGTTCCTAATAAGAGGAACCATCAATACCTGGACTATATTCCAACTTTGATCATTTAACATAAGGTTTATATCTTTGTGACGATTTGGGAATAGCTTCTCTTAAAAGCGCTCTATCACCGGAGTCGTGCTTCCGCGACGACCTCCTGCTCAACTGACCAAATACCTTTGAAGACGATCTTCATCAAGCTTGTAGATATATCAAGATGTAAGAGGAAAGGAGGAATTCACCGAAAAATATCTCTCTACAACAGGCTTCCCGGATGGAGGCCAATGGAACAAACACAAACCAAGGAGGCGCATCGATCCATGGGAACCAACAAGTCCCGCAGCCGTGATAGATATTTCAATACCAATCAGGATCGGAACTTCCATAAAACTATTGGACATTCAGTTGAAAGGTGTTGCTGTCTCCATATATATCTCCTAACCAAGTACAAAGAAAAAAACCTACACTGTAGTAACAATATGCCGACAAAGAAGCCTGGTATCTCCAACCCGACGAAACAAGCTCAAAAGTTGCAAGAGCTCGTGTAGCTCAAAAAGAATCGACGTGATAATGGAGCCAAAACCGTTTCATGATAATTCAGATCATAAAATCAACTACCTCGGCGGACAAGATAGCATTTAACCCCATAAGACGCAACTCACCACCAATAAGAAGACCATGACATTCACCAAGCAAAATAAAAAGAATGTGGACCAACCACATAATGACACGCTAGTACTTGAGATAATACTAGCTGAATCTAAGGTAATTTAAGGCAGTGGTTTAAACTGGCAGTTCAATTAATATAACCTACAAAAACGCGCTAGAAAGGCTAAACATTCCCAACCTACATCTAAAGGCGGAAAGACAACCTTTGATGGCCTTCGACAGTACGATAACGGATTCCATAGGTGTTGTCTGCCTCCCAACTCATGTCGACGGAGTCACAGCAGACATTAAATTTTCTGTAGTAGACTCCCCGAGTATTTATGAAGTAATCATCAGAACTCCTCGGATTCATGCAATGCGAGTGATATCATCCACATATCACTAATTTATCAAATTTCTGACAACTAAGGGAGTCGTGACACTCCAGGAGAGCCAGAGAATATCAAAAATGTGTTATATAACAGAAAACAAGATATGTCGAGCCGCCAAAAAGCAGCTAGATGAAGACTTCATCAAGCGCACAAACAAGATGAAAAGGATGTGGAAGCCGATGGCCCTCAGATAAACAACATACAACAAATATGCATAGATCCAGAAACCCGGATCACTGCATAGGAATCGGGGCGAAAATAAAGAAGTACATTCAGAAGGAGCTAACCATCTTCTTAAAATAAAATAAAGGTACATTCTCTTGGACGATTGACAAAATGATATTAATAGATCCGACTGTAACCTCCCATGAATTGAAAATGGATCCCATGTTCACACCCATCAACCAAAAAAGTAGAAAGCGCGGCCCATAAAGATTGGAGGCGACCAATACCGAAGTAGAGAGGTTACTTAAAGAAGAGTCAATCGTCGAAGTTAAGTATCAAGACTAGCTTGTAAACCCAGAGGTAGTAAAGAAGACTAATAAAAAATTGAGTGTCTGCATAGATTTTACCGATCTCAATAAGGCTTGCCTGAAAAACAGTTTTCCCCTTCCTCATATAGATTGGCTGGTAGAAACAACAGCTGCGAATCAACTTTTATCATTTTTATATGCATTTTCGGCCTACAATCAAATCCTCATGAAACTGGATGATTGGAAAAAACAGCTTTCTACACAGACATAGAATTGTATTAATGTTATAAAGTAATGCCTTTTGGGGTGAAAAATGCACGAGTGACCGACCAACGTCTTGTCAATTAAATGTCAGACTTAGAAATCTCTGCACTTAGGAACCTTAAGCATTATTCTCGACATGCTTAGTTTTCTATGTCTTGCACTCAATTACTAGACAAACTCGCAAAGTTAGTTCGATCTCTTGTTCAACCCTTTGTAAATTGAAATGTATTCGGCTTGATCCTCGAAAGGGTTTCGTAGGCAGCTTTTCATAAGGTCCAATCCGAAATCTTTAAAACCTTTATCATTTTTTCGTCTATTGCTAAGCGAGTTACGGCTCATATAAGTTTTCTCGACATAGGTGGTTATGCTAGCGAACTTAGTTAGGTTTTACTTAATGTGTTATTTGATTTCCTTTGTAATCATGTTTCCAGACAAGCTTCATGTATGTTTTTGTCTATGGAACGCTAATACTTAAATTCAAAATAAAGATCTACTTTTTCTTAATTCATTTTTTTTGTTTTTAAAAAGTTTCCACATTTATTTGATCACTTGTTGTTGATCTTCACACAGAATCCGGATCCTCAAGGAAAGTCGTTAATCTCTATTCTCCTTCGCTAATAAATTTGACAGTGCAAATTTTGGTTCCCAAAGCAGATCATAATACTCAAAGTTTCATTAAGATGAGACTCCAGCACTAATACTCATAGAGACTCATAAACATCAAAGTATTAAAGAAGAGATAAACTTTTGTATCTAATATCAATGATACTATGCGTTTGAGTACATTACAATGCTAGAAACAACAAGGAAAAGGAGATTTTGGATCTTTCAAACCAGGAGCTTGCTAATTTAAGATGTGCGATCCAATAGTATAAGAGATTAGTGTAAATTGTTACCCTCCAAGAAGCTATCGACAATGTCGAAAACTCATCATCGACCGATACCACTTCGCTCGACACCACATGTGGAAACAAAAAGATTGTCAATGTGATAGATGCACATGGCGCTGCAATCCCTGATGCAATTTCGGTTGCTGAGAATCCTAGAGTTGTTCGTCAGATGACACTTAGAGACTATAACTTTCCTGATATGTTCTACGCTAACAGGTCTGCGGTTTGTCCTCCCACACTCCAAAAGAATGACTATGGGCCACACTCTGCATACCTCTCTATTTTGGCTAAGCAACACTTATGAGATCATCCTCACGGGCATCTGATGGATCATATTGAGATGTTTGAGGATTTGGTTTCTGGCATTAAGTAAAATGGAGTCTCTGAAGACTAGATTTCATGCAAGCTCTTTCTGCACTCTCTTGCTAGAGATACGGCTTGCTGGTTTAAACAATTGCCAGTGGGATCTCTTACTACCTGGAATGACACTAAGAATGCTTTCCTCAACACCTTTTTCAATGGTGTTGAAGAAACTCAAGAGAGTAAGTTAAAGTCGATTAGGGTAATTTTGTGGAAGTGATTCGTGCTCAACTCTATGGAATGATATGAAGAAGGAGACAACTCGTCGTAGTGCTTTCTCCTGCTTCAATTGTCGATAAACCAGAAGATCCTGCCTTTAGACTACTGCCATTTGAGTATAGGCTAGTATATGTCGTTACATCATGGTAGCAGCAGGGGAGATAGATTGTATGGCAGGAAGTGTCTTTCTAGAGTGAGAACTGCATGGTTTTCATGCTCCAGTTTATGGTTTCTGCTTCCAAAGATGTCTTATGGGCTATGAGCCGTGTCACCATGGAGGTGTTTGGAATTATGATTTATATTTCAGTGAGGATTGCCTATGTATCCTTTAATGGGAGATCTAGCCATCCGTAGTTCATATAATTGATGGCATGTAGCCTAGATAAGCATGTAGCCTTGTTGGCATGTGGCCTTGTGAGCAAAAGGTCTTGCAAGCACATGGCTATGTAGTTGATAGGACTCAATTGGTCTAGAGGGCACATGGCTGGACCAGATGGTAGACTAGTCAATGTTGATATGAGTCATCTGGTGTAGAGGGCACATTGTCAGACCAGATGGTAGACTAGTCGATGTGCTTCCGTGAGCATGCTATGTTCTTGCTGATGGGCGGAAGATTGTGGCCGGAGCAAGTAAGTAGAATTTGTGACATGCTACATTGAGCATAGAACTTTCTCTTGGTTGATAGTAATCGCATGGATTTGTATATCATAGTGTCGATGAAGATGGTCTTCTAGGCCAGTTTATGCATTGGCGCAAGTAGAAATGATGTATTTTGTAGATGGACGAATTGACCTCCTCTTTTTAGGTTTAAGAACCCTGTATTTATAGTAGAGGTCGTGTTTCTCTCTTAGGATATGAAATATTTGTTATTGCCATAAATAGTAGATATTTCCATTTATCTTGAATATAGCCATAAATATAAGAATACTTTTGTTTTCCCTTGGATTTAATGAAATCTGACAATATTTTGAGAACGTGAAGGTTTATATTTATATGGAAGTTTTCCTCTTTACTTGGTGTCATGAGGATTAATCTAACCAAAAAGCCGGAAGCCAGAGGCAGGAAGTCAGAAGCTATAACCAAGAGATTGGTGTTATGCTCTAACTTAGAGGTTCTTTTTCTTGGATTATTTATCCCCAACAGTTTATATTGGCGTCAAAAACGGTAATCTCGATAAAATACTAACTCATACTCATGAAAACCTCTTGCGAAACACAAATCTGTTCCCGTAAAAAACTTACAGTACAAAAATTGAAGCTCAGGTTAGAACACACAAAGAAAATAAGAATGAAGAAGAGGAAGATCCGAATCTCCGATAAGACTAAGGTATGTCCGCCATAGAAAATTTTATCAGAGTTGGAATTTTCGTAGGAAAAGGATGAAAACATTTGAAAATTGTCGTAAACATTAGGGAACTTAGGATGTAGGTGGATAGTCTAGCAATCTAAGCCTTAGGAAATTTTTCCAGTCTTGTTCTATTGTTCCTTAACTGTCCAAGCAGAACTTGCAAACCGATCTAATCTCTCGTAAGACCAAGAAACGATCGGCACATATTCAAGCATACTTGTCTCGCGTCCTAATAGAAAGAACTAGAAACACGAACGCCATCTTAAAACCGACTTGTTCCTAGAACATTTCTTAAGAAACCAACCTATTCCAAATTGCCAACCGAGTATCACAATCCGAACATCATCTTAAAATCGACTCATATTGTTGATCATCTCAATCCTCAAAAGAAAAATTGTAAACAACCCTTCAAAAGAACAGTTCTTCCATTTTCTTTCGTAAAAAGAGGGAGTAGGTACGTATACATATACTCGTATACTCCCACATTTCAAAACATCTTCCATGAACATGAAATTTTGAATTTTTTCTGATAATAAAGAAAACGCGTCAAGATTTCTAGAAAATCTTGCCTTGTGAAGTACTTTACAATAGCAATCTACGGTTTGTTCCAAAAATAAAATTATCATATAAACCTGAAAATATGAATTTTACGATAACCAACATGTCACATAATATCTCTAAGAATCCACAAAACATTTCATCTAGAAAAGCGGTACGCTTATTGACAGGAGGATTTTTATGTATTTCTATGCAAACTCTATCAAATTAACCCTACGAACTACTCTTGCAAAGAGAGGTTAAATTTTAGTACTTAGGGATCGAATCCACAGGAAGCGTGGGCACACACTAAACTCAATGCAGCCGCGATTAAGTTAGGAAAATAAATTAATAAGCAGTAAATAAACTATAACATATAATTGATTGATTGGTAAGTAAAAAATAATAATAAGTAGCTAGATCTAGGGTTTCAGGCAAGTAGATTATAGAGGATAGAAGCTAAGGGTATTAATCATAGAACTCGTTGACTAAGTCCGATGTCTCATCTCTTGCTTGTTGACACGGAATGACCATCGATCGATGACAATGATCCTGCATCAATAGATGGTCTCTCGAGTTCACTAAATTAACTAAATCAACTCTTGTTTGTTTCTAGCAACCTAGCTCAACATGATTAATTATGGTAGTAGACCATGCTCTGGCTTGCACCTAACTATCCTATGATCAGGGTTCTAGTTAGCTACCCTAGAACACAAGCACTAAACACAATTCTATTGATAGATCTACTAATTACTCTAGCAATTCTATTGTTTAGCTAATCCATCAATACCATTAATAACCCCTAAACCTAACAAGAGATCTACTCAGACATGATCTTTGTCACATAAATCATAGATGAATAGAATTGATAAAATATAAAGAACAAAAGGCGTTCCAGGAAGACTCTGAAGGAGTTCCTCCCTTCTCTCCAAACCCTTTAACAATAGATAATAGAAAGCTTGGTAAGTTATTGCATTGCCGTCAACAATGGCTTAGAAAACATATAAATAGGGTTTTAAGTTATCCAAAGGCATTCTGGTAATTTGTGATGGCTTCTGGGCTTAAGTCGGTCATAAAACAAGTCGGGCCTGTCTTCTGGGATCACCGTCGATCGACACTCATTCATTTTCTCGACAGCTTCCTCTCGCGAGGTAGACATACCACTCTCCAGTAAAACGGGTATAACTTTGTATCTAGGATGCTGATTAACCTCAAACCGGTAGAATTGGAAAGCTAACTCAAAGCTCTATCTTATTTAAAAATATCAGCTCAATATCACCTTGGGAAGGTCTCCATCCATAGCTAAATATCTGACGCATCTGTGCAGTTCTGCATCTCTAAAAGCTCTAGAATCACTAAAGTTCTCTAGAACGTACCTGAACCTGAAAATACTCTAAAACATACTCCAAACACATATAATAGACTAAAAATAAGGCTGATATCATGGCAAAATAGTGGTAAATATCAGGCCCTATCAACTCCCCCAGACTTAACCTTTTGCTTGTCCTCAAGTAAACAAAGCCTGTGAAAGAGGTTTTGAAAAGCGGAGACTCACATAATGTGTAAGTATAACTATCACCCTACTTTGCTGCAACCACATCCTATCAAGTCAATCACCGAGAAATTTTATACCCTATCCTAGTATAGCAACCAAATTCATTCTACCAACAACTTAACAAATACTAGCTTGACTCGCCCCTCTACTGATCTCATTTCTTTGCATAAAATAAAGTGCAGGCTTTACCTTGGGAGTATCGATCAAAGGACACATGGACTCTTACATTTGCAAGTATCTGAACAACTAGGCACCAAGTCTTCTCTGATCCATTTCTTCCCTCTTTTCTCTCTTCTCTAAATCTTTTTGGATATCAAACTTAACGGACAATAATGCCATCTTATTTTTGATTTTCTCTTCTTTTTTTTTTTCTTTTTTTCTTTTTTCTTTTCTTTTTGGGCAAAGTTGTAGGCAAATAGTGGGGTCATTGGTAATTTACCTATCCCTCGCTTCCAACAATGTTTGATCATTCCTCCGAATTAGAATAGTGAGGTCATTGGTAATGTACCTACCACTCTGCATCTCGGGAAGTCGTCTCAATCTTTTAAGCTTTTAAGTAGATGCCGAAGAGAGAGAGAGAAGGGAACCAAATCTGCAATGACTTGTACCTACAAACTTGCAGAAAGCATCCGATCCAGTGTATACCAATCCCCAAAGCAAGCAAATAATGTCAGGGTTAGTGTTGGAAATGAGCTTTGGTTCCTTCAAACTTTCTAAGCAAGTGTGATATAGTGGCAGGATGATCCACTTTAGTATCTCTAGTAATCTTTGCAAACAACTTTCTCAGAATGGTGCTAAAGTGTGGTTAGTCAATAATAAATATTGATCATAATCCCCTTTTGACTCAATAAAACTTTTCAAAACCTTATATATATAGCAAATAAAACTCAGAACAAATCGAATATCGTTAGCGAACCTCCCCATACTTAAATTACACAGTCCCTAGTATAATCCGCCCCAGATTGGTTAGGAAAGATTAAATCAAAAGTAAATAGCTTAAGAGAGAAACTCGATACCATATTCTCTAGAAGAGTGTCGATCGATGGTAGGCAGGTGGGATCGATCGATGGTAGGCAGGTGGGATCGATCGATGGTCACGATCCATTGTCGACCGATGTTGCCTCTATGGTGTCGATCGATGTTGCACCTATAAGTTCTGCTTTATCTTTTATTTTATTTGTATTTATTTTTTAAGACTCAAAATATAAGACAATATTAGTAAACCTCCCCCAGACTTAAACAACACTATCACCAGTGTTATACAATCTGAGATTAGTGAAGAAAATAAACCATAAGGACAAAATTTAATCAAGGAAAACAATATACATGCTCGCTGAATGTGACCATCGATTGACACAGTTAAGTGGTGATTGATTGATATTAGGGTTACTCCATCGATCGACAGTGATCAACTGTCGATCAATGCTTTGTGCTCGGGGTTTTTTTTTTTTTTTTTTTTTGAAAACCACTCAGCGCTTATTTATATTCTTTTAGCTTGACGTTTTGGAGTTCTGATTAAGTTCTGATGAGATTGGAGATTGGCTCCAAAACAATTCCCAATGTCCAATATCTTCAGCTTCATCACCCTTTTTGTGAAAGCCTCTATAGACTTTTCTCCTTTGTTTATCATCTCAGTAATAAGGAGTGCTCGAAGCTTTGCAAATGGCTGCAAGAAGCATCTGCTGCGCACTTTGTACTTCCTGACACCATCTGAGAAGTGGGGAATCAATGATAACTGAGGACCATCTTTGGTCCTTTTCCTATTCTTCCAATTCCTCTTCTTTTTTTTCCCAGACTTGTCTGATTTTGTGGTAGTATCCCTTTCAAAATGATTTTCACACACATCTAACCCATTTCGCTCTGATACGCGTCTGGTGTCGATCGATGGTATCAGGTAGGTGTCGATCGATGGTAGCTGGTCGGTGTCGACGGATGGTATCTCTACTGTCCCTTTATCGACTTCACCTCTACACCTCGACCCTCTCTGGGAAACTACTACAAACATATGATCATCAAATACCCCATTGTAGAAACTTAGATGCGTACCTCTATCTGGTGGGATAGGAAATTCAACTTCCAATATAGCACAAGAAACCACAAACTTCACAGGGTTATGTATCAACTTTAATCTTTTGTGAATCCCATCAGCTTCTTTTACACAAATAGGTGGTTGTAGATGTTTTGGAACAGCAAGGTGTGAACCCTTGGACTCGTGCATTACCTCCTCAACCGTTTCTGGTTCAATCATGTAACCTGTCTCTTTGTCCAATGATGGGTGTCGATCCATATCAGTTGGTGTTTGTCGATCGATATCAGGTGGTGTTTGTCGATCGATGCTCTCCTTTGGGTGTCGATTGATGATCTGCTTCAATGTCGTGAGGACAACTCGAATTATCAGGGATTTCAAGAGGTGTCAACCGACAAAAGGGGTTAGTGTCGATCGATGTCGAGGAATTAGTTTCGATCGATGTTGAGGTCTTAGTGTCGATAGATGTTGAGGTATTTGTGTCGATCGATTAATTATGGTGGTAGACCATACTCTCGCTTGCGCCTAACTATCCTATGATCAGATTTCTAGTTAGCTACTCAAGAACACAAGCAATAAACACAATTCTACTGATATATCTAATAATCACCCTTGAAATTCTATTTTTTGGCTAATCCATCAAATCAATTAATAAACCCCAAACCTAACAAAAGATCTACTCAGACATGATCTTTGTCACATAAATCATAGATGAATAGAATAGATATAATATAAAGAACCAAAAGAGTTCCAGGAGGACTCTGAAAGAGTTTCTCCCTTCTCTCTAACCCTATAACAATAGATAAAAGAAAGCTCGGTAAGTTATTGCATTGTCGTCAACAATGGCTTATAAAACATATAAATAGGGTTTTAAGTCGTCCAAGGGTATTCTGGTTATTTGTGATGGCTTCTGGGCTTAAGTTGGTCATAAAACAAGTCGGTCCTCTTTTCTGGAATCACCGTTGATCGACACTAAGGCTATGCCGTCGATCGACACTCATTCATCTTCTCGACAGCTTGCTCTCACAAGGCAGACATACCACTCTCCAGTAAAACGGGCATAACTTTGTATCTAGGATGCTGATTGACCTCAAACCGGTGGAATTGGAAAGCTAACTCAAAGGTGTATCTTATATCAAAAGATAAGCTCAATCTCACATTTAGAAGGTCTCCATCCATAGCTAAACATCTGACGCATCTATGTAGTTCTGCATCTCTAAAAGCTCTAGAATCACCAAAGTTCTCCAGAACGTACTTGAACCTGAAAATACTCTAAAACATACTCCAAACACAAATAATAGACTATAAATAGGGCTGATATCAGTGCACAATTATGGTAAATATCAGGCCCTATCAACTCCCCCAGACTTAACTTTTTGCTTGTCCTCAAGCAAACAAAGCCCGTGAAAGAGGGTTTGAAAAGCGGAGACTCACATAATAAGTATATTAAATATCAGGCCCTATAATTATCGTTCTTTTACTATTTTTTTTATTCTCATTGTTTGATTGCGCCGCGTATGGTTTAAAGCAGATTATCCGGGATCTCCTGGAAAAGTTAGGACTTCCTGACTTCCTAAAATTTACAGAAATTGACGGTGTGGATTTCGGTTCTCACAGTTTGACGCTAGAAGGAGAGGACTTACGGATTAATCTTTCTCGCAACCGCAGAACGCCCAGTCAAGCATGTCAGCTAATGATATCAACAACCAACAGCCTCATGACGACTCGAGTCGTGATAACATCGACAACACTCCTGCGACCAACATTCTCGCGGTTAACGCTGAGCCCAACACCAGGACAGTCGAGGAGATGAAAAAACTGAAAAAGGAAGGGCGGAAGAGCAGGGTAAGCTCATGGGATCTCTCGCTAAACATGTCGAAACCCTAACTGCAAGAACCCGAGCTGTCTTTCCTCGCGGGACTACTAGGCTCCGAGGAAGAAGACTCGATTTTGCGACTCCTTTGGACAGGTCCGCAAACGCGCAGGAAAATCAGTCGGAGCAAGATCCAGACGAAATCAATCCTGCGCCAACACGGGAAATTCCACGAAATCTTCCACCATTGGAAGAGGACAAAGAAGAAGGGGAAATTGAGCGCATTAACGTGGATTCCAGCAGTCAGTCCGAACCTTCGGACCAAGATGCGGACGTGCATCCACGAAGGAAAAGGAGCCACAAGGCTTAAGAGGACCTGCTCGATAAACCCATGACAGAAGAGGAAGAAAACATCTTCTGGGTAGAGCAGGAGACGCTGGCTGAAGAGCAGACTCGGAGAAAACACCGACAAACTCGGAAAACTGCTAAGGATGAATCCGAGATCCGCGATCTTTGTATTGATCTCATGAGAACATTTGCGAAAGTAAAAGCGGTGAAATCGTAGATTCACCATGCGACTAGCTCTGCACCTGAGATCGACCAGCTGCTCGAGGAAGCTCAAAAAACTCCCTTCACGCCCCATATCGTAAATACCAGGGTATTGAAACCAGGAAAGATCAAGGTACCAACGTACAACGGTACGACTGATCCCAAAGCGAACCTACAGGCCTTTGAGATCACGATGGGAAGGGCCAAGTTCAAAGACATTGAAAGAAATTCCGGCCAATGCCGCCTCTTTGTCGAGAATCTTGATGGAGCCGCTCTCGAATGGTTCTCTCACCTTTGGCGAAATTCCATCGTAAGCTTCCGCCAACTCACTTTGAAGTTTCTCAAGCAATACTCGATATTTGTCAACCAAGAAACTTCCGAAGTCGACATATGGAGCTTGTCTCGAAGGGAGGCCGAATCACTCTGCGACTTTATTAACCGATTCAAACTCGTTATGGCGAGAGTCATCGGGATCAGCAATAAGGTAGTCGTGGATGCGCTTCGAAAGATGCTCTGATACAAGTCATAGTACAGGAAAGTGGATCACCCTTGAGAAACCGCGAACCATCCAGGACGCGTTACACAAGGCCAGAAACTATATCATGATCGAGGAAGAGACCAAGGTGCTGTCGCAAAAGCACAAACCGATGAAATTTTTTTCGAGAGATCCGGCTTCAGATCAGAAGTCGAAAAAGAAGAAAACTTCCCATCGCGAAGGAGAAGAAACTGAGGGTGCGCATAACTATGCCATTAACTCCGGCTCTGAGCAAGGACGAACCTCAGACAACACGTGGACCCGAAACTCCAATTACGATGAGAACGTCTTCTGCGACTTCCATCAGACTCGCGTCCATTCGACTGTTAACTGCAAAGTTCTCTGAGCGAGATTGGCAGCAAAACTCATCGCGGGATAACTCTCCGGAGTAACAAGCGTGAAGGACCTTATCCGCGACTCTGATCGTCCTCTGAAGTGAAAAAAATTGTCGACTTCGCAGTCGTTGACTATCCCGCCATCTACAATGTAATCATGGGCACTCCCTGGCCCAATGCCATGAAGGAAGTCCCTTCAACCTATCATCTAGGCATTAAGTTCCCAACTCAAAACGAAACTGCCGTGATCTGGGGGAGCCAGAAACAGTTGCGACTCTATCTTTTAGCTAAACACAAGCTAAGACAAATCACGACTACTTCGATGGTAAGACTCAAACGAGCAAAGATCACTCAGCCACTAGCTGAAAACTTCTCTCAAAAAGACAATCTGAAATCGTCACCCCAAGCAACGGTTCTGAACGAAAAAAATGAGAAAACGCCTGAGCCCAATCCAACAACCCAACCGGAGGAGAAAATCCCAGAAAAAGACGTTGGCCCTGCCACAGTCACCGCGATTAGGGTAGTCGACGCAATCATGGCCGAGTAGAAACACTCGCCGCCAAAACACTGAACTACAAGATGGCTTGATCCTTGAAAGAGGTACGTAGGCAGCTTGTCCAAACGACAAGTTCAGCTATCCCCCTCTCTAAAAATGGGAAGGGGGGGGGGGGAGTGGGTATGTATACGTATACTCGTATACTCCCACATTTTAAATATTCGCCTTGTACTCGATATTTAAAATATTCATTTTGTACTCAATATTTTTTTAAAAAATTCGACAATAAGAAAACGCAAATCTTGTAAAGTCTCTTTTATCGTACGAACATCTAAAATTTTTTCGAACTATCCAATTACAAACCAAACTCTTCGATACAATCACTAACTCGTAAAACACCTTCCGGTAAAACACCATCAAGGCCCTACCCTTGAAAAGGTTGAACATCAGTTCACACCTGGAATCGTCAACTTACACACATTATACTTCCAGAGCATAATGCGAGACATCGCATGAAACCTCCGAAAATATATTTTCAAAATTCAGAAACAGTCTGCCCGCGACTATAATCATAAATGAGCACTCGCTCTTACACCTCACTCATCGATTGGCCCCGGCGAGTACATCAGCCGTCCAAAACAGACGCACCTAACCTTTCTCACGAACGGTTCTCATACATCCGACTAGGATAATTGCGCACCAAAAATCCAAAATTTTGGTCAGCACTTCCAGGAGACTTAAAAATTGTCCTTGGAGAGTTGCTCGATTCCGACCATACAAGGCGTATAAGTTGAGAACATATTGCAGACTTTAAAGCGGTACGTAATCAGGTTGAAATCGCAACATACAAAACAAATGCAGATTAGTCATCACACAGCCTTAACCGAAAGTAAACCTAGGTCTTGCCCTAAACCCAGCACAATGGTCTCTAACGTCTCAAGGCATGAATATCGAAAGATACGAGATCCTGAAAGCATGTCTCTTCGTTCACATCTAAACGCTCATGGAACTTTTCCACTCATCTAGAACGAACAACAAATATAACAATACACAAATACAAGTTAGATGCGAGATGACAACTCGCGTTCATGCCTCTACACAGATCAAGATCACAACTTCACAAAACTCTACTAAAATATGAACTGTTTTTCAATATCTAAGTCGTTAAAGGCAGGGATTCAAAGCCACGTACGGCCAGTTCCAAATAAAAATGACCACATTTGGCCTAAGCATAAACCTAAAAACGGCCAAATTCGGCCCGACACAACTGAAAGAAGGAAAAGGAAGAGGTCTCCTCTGTATCAGGGGAATCTGGGATAGGATCCCAACATCCCAGAACCTTCTCCTCGAGAGGAGGGACCACAGCATTGACGTCTTTGTACTCGCCCATATAACTGGTCATCGTGTCCATTTCCGCTTGGAAAGCGTAGCCCGCGATCCTTGTCTGTGACAAGGCACCAACGGCTCCACGACATTCCCTGAAATCGCCCATGAGCTCTTGAGCTTCCTTAAGCTTTCCGAACTCAGCCTTGAACTGAGCAGCGCGACTAGCAACCACCGTAGCGACTTCACGTTTGCCTCACCTTTCTGCACGACGAATCTCCTTAGCGTGCCTCCTTTCCATATCCTCGTTTCAGGCAGTGGCCTGTTCTCGGAGAAGAGCAACCTAGCTCTCTGCCCTCTGTGCCTTGAAACGGCAAAGTCTCGCCTCCTGGTAGCTCGCCTCGAGGGCCGAGTTGAATGAGAGTTGTCCCTGTACATGTTCAAAACTAAGGAAACATATCCAAAAAAAAAAATATATGGTAAATATAAACGAAGTTCGAATTACTAACCGTGTTGACCATCCTGGAACCCTCCGCAAATGCTTTCGACCTCGCCTGACCATCCATGGTAGGAGGAAGATCAAACTCGGCCGGAAGATCCTTAAAAAGGTCATCGAAATTGCAATCCGGCAGGGAAAAATCTCTAGCACCACTCATGTTGCCCAAAGCAACGTTATAAGGCCATCGAGGCAAGGAGAAGTCATTTGAGGAAAACTAGATCTCGCCTAACTCGACTCCTTTACCCTTGGAAGGCCATGCGTTCCCTCGAGACACCGGATTGTCCCTCGACAGGAGCTCATCCATTTCCGGTTCAGATCCCTCCTCCACGGCCATTTCAGGATGAGATCGCGACTGGTGATGTTTCAAAGCCTTCCGAACTCGCTTTGGATTAAAAGAAGTCCAAAAGAACGAACCAGTCCGAAGAAAATCCCTAACAACAATCACGTTGTCAGGAAACGGAGGTAAATGGTTGGTCTCTGCAAAAACAAAGAACGAGAAAGTTAGATATCGACGAAACAAGAAACGTAAGTATATCCAAATAGTACCATAACGACCCCATTCACTGCGAAAAACAGGAATGCAACTTTCTTCAACCGACGGGCTATTAACGCGGACGAAAAAGAAGCATTTCTCCCACGCATGACCATTCAAGATTGTCTCCCGTATGATCGACATGTGGGCACAAAGCACGAGGCGATATATTTCCCCCGTCACGGCCAGTGGCTTCAAAAGTGCCTCGAAATGGTCTACAATAAGGGGCACCCCATGCTCGTAACATAGGACGAAGATCCCAAGGAGGTGCTGAAGACCCGTAAGGTTGATTTGACCAATCGGTAGACCAAAGCGGTTCAGAGTACGAACGATGATCTCTGGGATTGGAAACCATAGACGGCAACCCACAATGTGCGCCTCGTAACAGGTGAAATAGCCCACCGGGGGATCATCCACCATTTTGCCTTGTCGCCATATGGGGATCCGCACCTTGCAAGAACGGGTCACCATATGGTGACCTGCACTTGAGAAGCATGGGTAGCCATATGGCGACCTGCACACACAGAGCGCAAGTCGCCATATAGCGACCTGACCCGCACACGCACAACGCAGGTCGCCATACGGCAACCTGTACATGCAAAGCACGGGTCGCCATATGCCGACCCACACATGTAGAGCACAGGTTGCCATATGGCGACCTGAACCGTACAACCCAGGTCGCCATATGGCGACCCAGACCCACACAGTCTGGTTTGCCATTTAGCGATCTAGAACCGCACAGTCCAGGTCTCCATATGGGGACTTAGACCCACACAGTCTGGGTCGCCATATGGCGACATAGACTCGCAATGTACGGGTCACCATATGGCGACCTAACCCTTCAAACATCATTTTGTGTCGATCGGAGTTACTGTTGGAACTTTACGATAAAAACCGCAAAGACTGTTTTTTCGTATGAAGTTCAAACTGATCGTGTAAAACGGTAACAATTGGCTTAACTCCAAAGTTACCTAAGCTATACGAGAAGTTTGAACGCATACCTAAAATCGACGTTGTTTCCAAGATGGTCTTTTAGAGAAAACGGAAAAATTCTCAAAGTCGGCAAAACAGCCCAAGAGGCCTAAAACACGACTAAAAGGCCCGCTTACATTTTCATACGAAACCAAGCCCAGTGGTGTTATGACGGTCTTATATTTATTCACACAAAGATAAATATCAGGAAATCAAAAGATAAATGCAAAGTTTCCGAACATAACCATGAAGATCGAGAGAAAAAAGAATATTCCTGAAGTGATAAATTCGACCAGGGGCAGAAAAGGAAGCGCAAAACCGCCTTGAGGACGAGTATATAAGAGAAGACGAGGCTGGAGACAAAGGGATATATATTTTTAGCATTCATAGCAAACGTAGAGCAATATGCATTTATTTTTCTGTTTTTTATATCTCGCCAACATCTCTTGTGGCCAAGGCTCTTTCCTTCTTGTAAACGCTTAAACGCAGATTCGGAATAAGATTTCTTTCGCTCTCCTTTTATATGATCGATCTTTTACTATTTTGTTTGTTCTCATCGTTTGATTGCGTCGCGTTTGGTTTAAAGCAGATTATCCGGGATCTCCTGGAAAAGTTAGGGCTTCTTGACTTCCTAAAATTTACGAAAATTGACGGTGTTAATTTCGGTTCCCACAATATTTAGTTTAACTATAGAAGAAAATAGTTAGAACTAGAGTTTTTCTTAATAAAGACTATAGAACCAGACAGTTTTACTGTCAAATAAATATTATTGACTTTTTAATATTTAGAATAAATATAATATTTTTTATACTTGGAATATACATTTTTTATATTTTAGAGACATATATTATAAAAAGTACTTATAGATAAAAATAAAGAAATATATTAAAATGATCTTAAGATTACAAAAAACACAAAATATAAGATATATAAGTTTTCTGTCAACAGATATATAAGAGTATTATGTTCTAACATTTTAGTTTTACCGGATTCTCCTAATAACAATAATTATTCTGAAATTTGAGACGCAATTTGGTTCACTCGGTGAAATCACTGACTAATTAATATTAGAAAATCAGTTCTCGAAAAAGAAACTAAAGGCATTAATAAAAGAAAAATTTACACCATGAATCACTTTTATAGTTTATAATTACACTGTAGGTCACTTATCATGTACTCATACACGTTTCTAACTAAATCTACTTTTTACTCAAACACTAACTAAATAAAGCTAACACTAGATACCCTTTATGCTAACTAAATCAAAATGGTCTCATATAACTTTCTTTTTCATCTTCTTCTTCCCAAATCATATTTGCTTTTTCAAATTTTTTATTCAAGAGATCTTGTATTTAATTATTATTTATATTATTTAATTTATATATTTGATATATGTAAAGTTGCATCACTAATGATGGTTTATTGATAATATATACTGTATACAATTAATTTATATTTTGAGATATTTAAAGTTACATCACTGATGACGGTTTATTGGTGATATATACTGTATACAACTGCGACTACAACGCTAACAGCATAGATCATTTCAAGCTTCAACCATGGTGTCTATATTTTCTCGTGTTCTTGCTCTGAAACCTTCGGCGAGCCTCAGGTATACTAAATCTCCAAGCCACCATGTTCCTTTTCCTCGTGGTGTCAGATATCGAATCCAGTATGTCGCATTCTCACTTCGATTTAATGTGGTGTTAATTTTTCCTCCTCGTGATTCATCATTGCCATAAATTTCCATTCTTCTCTGACACACCCTTCAACCTTCATGAAAAGCTCGCAAGCAACAATGACTAATTTTGGGGTTATATAACTTCAGAAGATATGAAGTTATATTTGTAAAAATGAATTCTGATTTTTTGTTTGGTCTGAGATGCTTATAATTTCACTAGTATTCTAAGTTATTTTTACATTTAATTCAAGTTTTAGGTCATATTTGGTAAAAAAAAATTTTATTTTTCGTTGATTTAAGTTATTTTAGGACTCAATTTAGAAGTCTTTAGTGGGTGTATTTGTTCATAGAACTCTCACCACACATGTCTCTTTTCTAGTAGCTTGTCTTTTCTTCAAAACAAAGTTTAATAATAGGATTGCAATCATTATTTTCTGATACTCTGATGAGATACTTTATCGATTCTAACAGTAGTTTCCTAGATGATGTTTTCTAACAAAAATATAATTAAAAATAAAAAAGTAATAAAGAGAAAGTTACAAAACATAGAATAGTTTCTCGACAAAAAAATTGTTCAAACAATTTATAGATATTATTTTTCGACCTGTCACTCCAGAATTGACATAAGTATTTAAACATAACTAAAATTTAATTATAAAACAGATTTCAATTATAATCATAATATAATATAGTTGAGAATTTGTGGAAGGGTATCTCAACGATAATCATGTTGAAATGCTCTAATAGAAACAAATGAGCATGTCATTGAATGAACATGTATTAAATTTCTCTTTTTAAAAATAAGTTAAGTGTTTTTCTACATCATACACAATAATAAAATTTGTAAACCTAAATTATATATATAAATTTATGTAATATTTTAAATTTATTTTTCTTATCAATATTTTTAATATTAATTTTGATTATATAAATTTAACAATTAAGATAAATAAAAATTTAATTTATTTCTAAATTTATTTTAAGAAAAAATATAATATATATATTAAAATTATAATCTAAAAGGTTTTATATATTTATTTTAGTTAAAACATATTAAATCAACTTGTATAAATTAAGAAAATAAATTTTGATATAAAAATTATAAAATTATCAAAAATTAAATATTAAATAGTATTTCTAAAATTTATACATATCAAAAATAAAATAATGGTATTAAGAATAAAATTTTTGTAGTTTTTTTAAATGAACAAATTTTAAAGAAATTTTATAGTAACAAAAATTATATAATTATTAAAATAAAATTATATAATATTTCAAAATTTATAAATATTGTTATATTTTAATTAATATATTATTTAATATTATATCTAACTATATTTATTTTAATTATGATGTATGAGAGGTTAACAAATTCTAAAAAATTTACAAAAATCTAAATCATTAAATATAACTATTCATATCATAATTAGTCATAAGTCATATTATAATTATTAGTGTGGTATATTATTTTTTATTGATAGTGTTTAGAAAAAAGATACATAAGTAAAATTAAAAAAATTACTTTCCAATAATGTCTAAAATAGGAAATTAGTTTTCAAAGAAAAAACTATTTGTAGCAAATTATACCAAATTGAAGGGTAAATATTACTAGTACATAGATCTCAGTTGGATCTGTTTATGCATTTCGGATCTCCTTTGCAATTTTTCTCATCATGATTGCTTGTCTTTCTTGTTGATTTGGCTGGTGTGTTTCGACTGTGCTTCCTTGTGGCTACCTAATACACTAAAAATACATCTTTAATAGTGTCAAGTTTAAAAATTGTAATTATAATATTTGAGATTCAATCCAGAAGACGAGTTTAAACTTTACCCTTATGAGTTTAAAATTAAGCTAAGAATAATGAGGGTTTGATTTCAATAGTGACACATATATAAAACAAGTGACTAGAAGTTGTATTCAATCTAAACAAGGAACTAGCTTAGGGTATTTCATCGGATATTGAAATGGAGCCAAAAAATTATTCAAGCGCAATGAAAAACCATCTAGAACTCGGATCACTCAGTTGGGACACCCACTGTCGTGGTGCTGTTCCCTTTTGCAGATCGATGTTGTCACCTAAAATTTCGTTTGGAACAAGATGTGATGACAAGCTTTAAAGATCTAGTCCGATAAGTTCAGTTAACACCCTAATATCTACTTTCGCTGATTAGGGATGCTAAATTCATTCGATATATGTCAAGTTATCTCCTACACGGCTAGTCAGTCGATTAAACTTAAGATCTAACATTAAGCGGTCAATTTAATGCAAGCAGTAAGGATAATATGAATGAAGAATAAAAAAAATCACTTATCTATGTTTAGCTCTTGTTATCAACACCTAAAACCCTAGGCGTGCTAGCCGACTACTCGATCATGATGCAAGGTATCAAAACATAATTTCTGAATAATAGTGCATAAGAAAAAGAGTAGAAAACAAAGGGTTCAAGATGTTCTTCTCTAGACGAGAGATGGAGCCTTCTCCCTTACAAGTTGCAAATCACCAAAAACAAGTCTAGGTCTCTTGAAAAAACTAGCATAAAAATAAAATAGATAGGAGGCGCCTTTAGGTAGAGAGAAAGCATGGTATCTAGGGAAAACATCCTGAAATATCTTGGAGGTTTCCTTATTTGTCGGGAGCAATCGCTCGGCTGTTCTGCGTGAGAACAATCTTCAGACTGCTTTGCCTGTTTGTTCTGCGCAAGAACACTCCAAAAAGACAATCTTTTCGTCATGCATACTCTCTTACTCTTCTACCTACTCCAGACCTGTAATGACTCAGAAAGAACTATACAAACTCGAGTTAGAATTGGAAACCAAATGAAAACGTATGCACAATGGTGTGAAAAACACCATATATCAATTCCCCCAAACTTAGATCCTTGTTTGTCCTCGAACAAGGCCAAGTATCAAGAAAAGGAAGAAAGTTTGAAAGCGTGGGAACTCGCATATTCTCAGTACCATACTCTTACCATGAATCTCTGAACCATACAAGAAGTAGACTAGAACCACACACACTTACTGGAGCCCCACTGACCACTGTTTGAGGATCGGCTCCATACTCTACATCTCAAACCTTAAAAAGCAACACTATCGAGACAAAACTCCCTATATTCATTTAAGATCAGCGTGAGCTTCTTATCATGGGTACTATTCAGGGTAGACGGGCTAGATGTAGGACATGCTAATTTAGTGGTGGAGTTCAAGAGTGTTTAGGGGTTACCGATTTTTGTAGAGGATGCAGGATATCGTGCAAAACTGCAAGAGAGGACGGATCCATTGATGTCCACAACTCTTACTCGTTTCTGCTTTTCTAGGAGCAGCTATTCTCTGGTTCGGATCAACCGTGGGGGGTTGTTCTGTGCATATCAACTTCCTTCACATACTCTTCCAAATTAGTACTAACTCCTTGCTCAATCCTTACAGTGGAGTGTTATTATTGAGTTCATCTCCTTCTTCATCACCATGTACTACACAAACATAATTGAACAAGTTTTTTTTTTTTTTTTTAATTGAGATACATATGAAGATGATGGGGGTGACGAAGAGGGAGGTAAAGTGATGTTCTGGTTGCCACTGGTGGTTCTCGTCGTTTTGGTTCGCACTGATCTCATAAATTTGCCATTGTTCCTCGGTAGTTGGAACAGGCACTCATCTACTGTTCCCGTTTCATCTTGTTCATTCCTTGACTGAATGTTTTGTAGCATTAACGAGTAAGAGGCTGCATTGATCCTTTCCTCTCCGACCTTTTTACATATATCTGCACATAGAACACTGGAAGAACAATTGCTTGAAGGTGAAACAAGGGTTAAGGTGCAAGGTGGGAACTAGCTAAAAATGAGGTAGCCACTCAGGAACAGCAAGAGGGATAGAAAGGAAAAGAATTCCTGAGTATAGGTCTCGTTCCCCTGATCTAGTGCTCATAACAAAAAGAATTTTAGTCAAGATTAGGTTCAAGTTAAGTGGAGTTAAGTCTACCTAGTGTAATGTGATTGGTGGAGAACTTCTCGAGAGTCAAGTGATATATGTCAAGGTGTTCCAGGTCCATATGTGGATCTTTCGTCACTGCTAAAGTCACTGAATAAGAAGGTTTAGAGCACGAGGTGGTTAAAAGATCATCACAAAATAAGGTCCTAATTCCCACGAGAGTTTTGACTGGCTCGATCCTAAAACTGACTCGATAAAAACATTAAAATAACACAAGGACTGACTCAATCATGAAACAGACAAGATAAGTAGAACACAAATCGCCTCCCCCAGACTTACTTCACACCATCCCTGGTTGTGAAAATAAATCAGCGAAGGCAAAAATAAATCGAATCAAAGCATAAAAATAAATAGTTTAGATGGATAAAACAATGGGCGAGTTGTATGTTGCCGCAGATTCCTTGTCCCATCCTTCCCAGTTCAAGTTGAGGAGTTTTGGGTCGTCGAGATTGATTGATTGCCCCTTTTTCTCTCGTGGCCACGTGTAGGAAGCCAGAACGTTGTGATTCAGAGGTGGGGTGTAGTTCTTGCGGGTCACCTTTGGAGTTTTGACCGCCTTTTGCTTGGTGCGTGGAGGCCTCTGGTTCGGTTGAGAGAGATGACTGCAAAAAAAAAGATTAACTCGAAAATCCAAAAGATTAGAACCAAAAATCATGGCAAACGATTGAGAGATGAGATAGTTTGTTTTATGGTTCTTTCTCTTATAGTTTCCGGCAAGAGGGGATTTAGTGGGGAAGTGGAATGGGTCGGCCTTAAATAGGCAAACCCTAACCGCTTCCTTTTCCTTCTTCTTTTTTTTTTTAATTTATTTATTTATTTATTTATTTTTGATCCGAAAACTTACCTGGGAGAACAGTTGTTCTCTATCAAGAACATGCAATGGACTATTCCTTCGGGAAATCTCGGGTTTCCTTTTCCTGAGACAAAAACTGAGAACAACTATAGAGAAATAAAAAGGAAAACATATATATACTTACCAGTGGGTTGCCTCCCACCAAGCGCTTAATTAAAGTCATTAGCTTGACTTGTCTAGCCGATCAGGCTGAGGAAGGATCGCTTAAGGGAATTTCTTCACCTTCTGCGATTGTTGTTTCAGCAAGATATGGCTTCAGACGCTGACCATTCACAACAAATTCACCTCCATTCGTGTCCAGCAACGCAACTGCTCCATATGGTCGGACCTCTTTGATGATGAATGGTCTGAACCATCTTGACTTTCAGCTTTCCAGGGAAGAACTTCAGCTTGGAGTTGAAGAGCAAAACTTGGTCGTTCGGTCCAAAGTTTCTGCTGATGATCCGCTTGTCATGATATGCCTTGGTGTTCTCCTTGTAAATCTTTGAGCTTTTGTAAGTAAGATGCCAAATCTCCTCTAGCTCATGGATCTGGATGGAGCGCCTCTCCATGGCTGACTTGATGTCGAAGTTGAGCAGTTTGACAGCCTAGGCCGCCATGTACTCTAGTCCCACAGGGAGATGGCATGCCTTGCCATAGACCAGGTGATAGGGAGTGGTCCCGGGTGGCGTCTTGTAAGCTGTTCTGTAAGCCCACAGTGCATCATCTAATTTGAGAGACTAGTCCTTGCGTGTAGCCCCAACTGTCTTCTGCAGAAGGCTCTTGATCTCTCTATTAGATACTTCCACTTGGCCACTCGTTTGGGAGTGATAATCGGTTGCCACCTTAGGCTTGACGCCGTTCTTCTTCAACAATCCTTGAAACACCTTTTTGATGAAGTGGGTGCCTCCATCGCTGATCACCACTCACGGTACCCCAAACCTGGGGAAGATGATGGAATTGAACATCTTGGTAACAACATGTGCATCATTGGTTTGGCTGGCAATCACTTCTACCCACTTGGAGACAAAATCCACTGCGACTAGGATGTATTCATTTTTGTGAGAGGGTGGAAACGGTCCCATGAAATTGATCCCCCAACAATCGAACCCTTCAACTTTCAGTATGTACTTCTGAGGCATTTTGTTCCTTTTGCTGATGTTCCCCATTCTCTGGTATGCGTTGCATCTGGATATGAAAACATGAGCATCTCTGAACATAGTCGGCCACCAAAAACCGGCTTGGAGAATTTTGAAAACCGTTTTGAATGTGGCGAAGTGACCGGCATATGAAGAACCATGGCAGTGATGAAGAATTCCTGGAATTTTTGCTTCTGGAACACATCTTCTGAATATTACATCCTTGCACTGCATGTATAAGTATGGCTCATCCCGAACGTAATGTCTCGCTTCTATAAGGAATTTCCTCCTCTCGTTCCCAATGAACTTCAGTGGTTCCTTCTCAGCTGCTAGGAAGTTGGCGATTTCAGCAAACCATGGAAGATTAGGGTAGCTCTTATGAATCGTTGTAACGAACTATTCCGATATGCTGGAACAGTCTGGGTAAGTGTCAAGAGGTTGTTCTGAATATCACAGACCAATCGCATTGACGTGTTCCACTGGGTGTCCCTCATCGAGAGCAGTCTCTTCTTCAACCTTCATCATTGACAGGTGATCTGCAACTTCATTCTCTACGCCTTTCTTATCCTTTATCTCGAGATCGAATTCTTGGAGCAAAAGAATCCATCTCAAAAGGCGTGGTTTAGCATCTTTCTTCGCGAGCAAGTATCTTAAGGCCGCATGGTCAATGTGCACTATTACTTTAAATCCAATAAGGCAAGATCTGAACTTTTCGAACGCGTAGACAATAGCTAGAAGCTCCTTCTCAGTAGTTGCATAACGGCACTGAGCTTCATCCATTGTCCTACTCACGTAGTAGATCACATGAAGCTTCTTATCTTTTTACTGCCCAAGTATTGCTCCTACTGCAAAATCACTAGCATATGTCATGATCTCAAAGGGAAGATCCCAGTCTGGAGGTTGCACAATTGATGCACTGATCAAAGCTCCCTTGATCGTGTGGAAGGCAGCTAAACAATCACTGTCAAAATCGAACTTGGTCTCTTTGTAGAGCAGCCTGGTGAGTGGTCTTACGATTTTTGAAAAGTCTTGGATGAACTTCCTGTAGAAACCAGCATTCCCCAAGAAGCTCCTGATACCTTTTAGTGTTGTTGGAGGTTGCAAGCTCATCATCACTTTGATTTTCGCTTTGTCGACCTCTATCCCCTTTTCCGAGATCTTGTGACCCAGAACAATCCCATCTCTGACCATGAAGTGACACTTCTCCCAATTCAGTACTAGATGTTTCTCCTCGCACCTTTGTAGCACCCTGCACAAATTTGACAATTAGACATGAAAAGAGCTTCCATAGACACTCAAATAGTCCATGAAAACGTCCATTATGTTTTCAATCAGATCAGTAAAAATCGACATCACGCAAAGTTGAAAGGTCGCTGGAGCATTGCACAGGCCGAAGGGCATTCTCCTGTATGCGTATGTTCCATAGGGGCATGTGAATGTTGTCTTCTCCTGATCGTCTAGATGGATGGGAATCTGAAATAAACCTGAATAACCATCTAAAAAGTAGTAGTATGGGTGGTTAGCCAATCTCTCAAGCATTTGATCAATAAAAGGAACTGGAAAGTGATCCTTGCGAGTTGAAGCATTTAACTTGCGAAAATCAATGCACATGCGATGCCCAGTTACTGTTCTAGTAGGTATCAATTCGTTCTTTTCATTTGTGATGACAGTAATTCCTCCCTTTTTGGGTACTACATGAACAAGACTAACCCATTTACTATCAGAGATGGCATAGATTACACCAGCCTCTAGAAGTTTCATTATCTCCTTCTTCAAAACATCTTTTAGATTCAGGTTTAACCTCTTGTGATGTTCTACAGAAGTCATTGATTCATCTTTTAGGTGTATTCTATGCATGCATAAATCAGGTGAAACGCCAGGTATGTTAGCTAGTGAATATCCTAATGCCTTATGATATTTTCTAAGCTCACATAAGAGCAATGCAATTTCCGCATTATTCAAGTCAGAATTCAAAATGATAGAGTATGTCGAATTTGGTCCTACAAACGCATACCTGAGTCCTTAGGGTAGGGATTTGAGCTCAACCTTTGGGGCTTTCAGTTCGCTCCATGTTCCTTCGATCTGGCCCGAGAGAACAGTCGATTTCGCAGGGATAGGTTTTCCCGTCGCTTTGTTCAGGTCATTGCTCTCCCCCATACTTAGATAGGCGATCATTCTCTCCATACTCCTTGCGGAGTCCAACATCTTTTCATACCCATCGGTGTCAATGTTCTCGACATTTTTCTCAGCTTCAGCTGGAATCAGTGTTAGCTTGAGCGGATCATCGGTAAGGTCTCTTCAATCATCCCTTTTCGTGGTTCTAAAGGGTCATGTTCTTCATCTACCGTGACGGTCTGCTGAGTTAACATCAACTTCTTAAGAAATTTGTTCATCTCGAACTTCATCACCATGTCCCCTAGATGGAGATAAATCTTTTCTTTCCGTACATCTATGATAGCTCTAAATGTGCATAAGAATGGTCTTCCTAGGATGAGTGGATCCTTGGATTCTTCATCAAGCTCTAGAACCACAAAATCTGTTGAAACAGTCGTATTTCCAACTTGAATTTGGAGATCTTCAAGGATGCCCACTGGAGTCTTGACTGATCTATCCGCAAACACAAGAGACATCCTGGTGGATTTGAAATCTGTGAATCCCAAGCGTGTGGCTACAGAGTAGGGCATGAGGTTTATGCTTGACCCGAGATCAACCAGAGAGCAGGCGAAGACTGTTCTCCTGATTTGAATGGAGAGAACAAATTTGCCAGGGTCGCCCATTTTCTTGATTGCCTTGTTCTGAAGCACCGCACTGCACTCCTTTTTAATAATCATGAATTCTCTGTCCTCAGATATCTTCCTAGAGATCAATCCCTTCATAAAGCTACGCATAGAAGGCGTGATTTGAATCGCGTCAATCAAGGGGAGTTTGACTGTTAAGGCTTCAAGCATCTTTCTGCATTTATCTCCTCTCGGTTCTTTTGGGTTGCTTTTGCTGGAACAGGATATGGCACCTTAGGAATGTAATCGCAAACATGCTCAGTGGGTGATTGAACAACCTCAGCAGGCTGTTCTTCGTCGGATGGATCAGCTTCGGCAGACTGTTCCAGATCGTTTTCAGCAGTTGGAACATTCATATGTGAATGTTCTGACTCCTTTTGTTTCTCTTTTATGCAGCTGTAAATTTCCTTGGCGCTAGATCAGTGAGTTGCTTTCAACTCCTCAATGCGACTGCATTGCATTCTTTGGGATTCTTATGTGTCTTTCCAAGGAGCGTGTTTTGCTGTCTCTTAACGCTCTCAGCAGTCTGAGCGATCTGAATGTCCATATGTCTCATGTGGCTAGAGATGTTGTCGTACTTGGTGCTTAGGTAATTGAACATATGGTTCATTCTCGTATTGATTTCGGTCGTGACCTGATTCAATGCCTTCCCTTGTATCTGCTGACCTTGGAGCAGCTGCTGCATCATCATAGCCAAACTCTTCATTTCGACTTGCGGAGCAGTTGTAACAGGCGGAGCAGCTTGATGGTTGGTCTGTTGTCTCTGATTCTGGAACTGGGAGTGCTGAGCCTGGCTGAGAACATAGGTCTTTCCTTGATGATTCTGGTTGTACCCCCTTTGGTACCCCATATTATGTCCCTGATTGTTCTGAGGGTTATCAGTGGTACTGTCACCCTTGGGGTTGCTGTACAAATGCGGGTTGCTCCTCACGTTAGGGTTCGGGTGATAGTACTTGAACTGCCATCCTTGCCATTCATGTAGCTAACCTCATGCTGATCGTCGGCTGGCTGTTCTGCTTCTGATGTAGTGTACGCGGCTGCCTTATCTTGAGGAGATTACTCCATAATGAAGACCTGGTTCTGATTGATTTTGATCAGCTGATCAAACTTGGCAGTTAGCTCATCAATCTTATTGTTTTCTGTGTTGTTTACGTTTTGGGTGCGATCGCTTTCCCAGTTGTTATCAGCTGAGCTTGATGCCATGTTTTTGATCAGCTCGAACGCGCCTTGCATTGATTGGGGCATGAAATCTCCCTTACTGGCTGAGTTTAGGGTGTTCCTGTATTCCCATCCAACTCCATCATAGAACACTCCAAGGAGATAGTCGTCTTTAAATCTATGGTGTGGGCACTCTTTGTGGTAGACGTTGAATCTCTCCCATGCATCACAAAACGGCTCGTCCACTAACTGTTTGAAGGTAGCGATTTTCTGTCTCAAGTCTGCTGTTTTGGACTTCGTGTAGAAGTGGCCCAGGAATGCAGATTGGACTTGCTCTTAGGAGGTGAGTGATCCGGTCGGCAGAGAGTCTAGCCAGCGAGCAGCCTTCCCATCGAGAGAGAAAGAGAACAATGTACATTTAATGTAGTCTTGTGGTACTCTGTTTGCTCGAGTGAAACCACACACCTTCTCAAAGTTTTCAATGTGGTCCATTGGGATTTCCGCATGCAATCCATTGAAAATCTTCCTCTGCACCAAACTGATCAAGGCTAGCTTGATTTCGAAGTCTTGTCTAGTTCAGGGTGGTGGATTGATGGCAGAGCGCGTAGTGGGCAAGTTGCACAGGAGTTTTTTCTGCCCAATTTGAGCAGCTTCTTTCTGCTGATTCTGTTGGTTAGCAGTGTTTTTGGCTGCTTGTTCAGCAGCATCTTGTTGCGCGTGGATGGTCTGTTGCATCTGCTTCGTTTGCTGTTGCATGAGTGCGAACGCGGCAGTGAGATCATCCTGATTGTCAGGATTGTCCATTGTGTCAGTAGTAGGCCTTTGTTGTTGGCGGTTCTGTCGTTCCAATCTTGCGAGCTCTTCGTTGCTAAGCTGGTAAATATTACTAGTACATAGATCTCAGTTGGATCTGTTTATGCATTTCGGATCTCCTTTGCAATTTTCCTCATCATGATTGCTTTTCTTTCTTGTTGGTTTGGCTGGTGTGTTTCGACTGTGCTTCCTTGTGGCTACCTGATACACTAAAAATGAATCTTTGATAGTGTTAAGTTTAACAGTTGTAATTATAATATTTGAGATTCAATCCAGAGGAGCAGTTTACACTTTACTCTTATGAGTTTAAAATTAAGCTAAGAACAATGAGGGTTTGATTTCAATAGTGACGCATATATAAAACAAGTAACTAGAAGTTGTATTCAATTTAAACAAGGAGCTAGCCTAGGGTATTTCATCGGGTGTTGAAATGGATCCAAACAATTATTCAAGTGCAATGAAAAACCATCTAGAACTCAGATCACTCAGTTGAGACTGCCCACTGTCATGGTGTTGTTCCCTTTTGCAGATCGATGTTGTCACGTAAAATTTCGTTTGGAACAAGATGCGATGGCAAGCTTTAAAAATCAAGTCTGATAAGTTCATTTAACACCCTAATATCTACTTTTGCTGATTAGGGATGCTAAGTTCATTCAATTATATCAAGTTATCTCCTACACGGCTAGTGAGTCGATTAAACTTAAGATCTAATATTAAGCGATCAATTTAATGCAAGCAGTAATGAATAATATAAATGAAGAATAAAAAAAATCGCTTATCTATGTTTAGCTCTTGTTATCCACACCCTAAAACCCTAGGCGAGCTAGCCGACTACTCGATCATGATGCAAGGTATCAAAAACATAATTTCTGAATAATACTACATAAGAAAAAGACTAGGAAACAAAGAGTTCAGGATGATCTTCTCTAGACGAGAGATGGAGCCTTCTCCCTTACAAGTTGCAAATCGCCGAAAAACAAGGCTAGGTCTCTTTTAATAACTAGCGTAAAAATAAAATAGATAGGAGGCGCTCTTTTATAGGGAGGCACCTTTAGGTAGAGAGAAAGCAGGGTAGCTATGGCAAACATCCCGAAATATCTTGGAGGTTTCCTTATTTGTCGGGAGCAATCCCTCGGATGTTCTGCGTGAGAACAATCGTCAGACTGCTCCGCCTGTTTGTTCTGCACAAGAACACCCCAAAAAGACAATCTTTTCTTCATGCATCCTCTCTTACTCTTCTTCTTACTCCAGACATGTAATGACTCAGAAAGAACCAGACAGACTCGAGTTAGAATTGAAAACCAAATGAAAACATATGCACAATGGTGTGAAAAACACCATCTATCACTACCGGAGGTCGGGGTTTCGTGTCTTCTCGTCGATTTATAGTGGGCTCCTATCGGTGGTCTCGATTTCACCTCATTGGTGTTAGCAGTTCTCTGGTTTTGTCGGAATATGGATTTGGCCGTTCTTTGGTGTTCGCCTGCGATTATGGTTTAGGCGTTTGGTGAGGGCAAAGCTTCTGTGACTATTTGCCTCCTCTTGGTAAGTTCAGATTCATATCGGGTTGTTTCTGTCTGAAACTTAGGAAGGGAGTTGTCTCCATTGTGGCTCCATTTATGTTTGTGTTTCTTCCTCTCGAATATGGTGTCTTCCCGGTTTTATCGGGTGTGGTTCGAGTTCGGGTTTCTTCTTTGTGCCTGCGCCTGTAAGATGGTATTTATGGATTCTTAGAGGTATTTTGCTTCCCCCAATGTTTGGTTTTGTAGTGTAGTAGTCTCCATCTGTTGTTGTAGGATATGTATTGAACTTGTGGCTTCGCCAGGTCTTTGATTATCTTGGAATGAGGGTTAAGCAAGAGATCATCTTATCCTTTTTCCAGTAGTGATCTGTCTGGTGCTTTGACACTTCGGTTGGGGATTGCTCTCTTTTTTCTTCCAAGGTTGGTTTGCTTGTTCTTTTTGCAGTGTTGGGTGAAAGGTTAAGTCTTGTGGATGAAAGTCGCATTGGTCAGTTCATTGTTGTTTTATTTCTCTTGTTTAGTACTCCGGAAAGGTGTGTCTTTGCCGGCCTTTGTCTCCCGGATATCTCTATCGGGCTGTGTCTCCCATATCTATTTCGGGCTATTTTGAACCTTTGTAGTACTTCAGTTTAAGTTAAATGAAATTCAAAGATGACAAAAAAAAAAAACTCAGTTTGATGTTCTCAAGATTTTTACTCTTAGAAGAAAACCAACTAGAGTATTTTCAACTGAAGTTCTAAAAGTAAAAAAAATATTAAAATAATAATAAAAGGGTCAAAAATATCAGTATCTCTTGACAGATAACCTAAAAAACTCATATTTTACTCTAGGTTTATTTTTCTGAGAATAAATAAAATTTAACTATAAAACTGTATGCGAGTAAAATATTATTATTATTAAGATAAGCTATCAACAAATGTGGTTGCCCTTATGAACTTTAATCTTTAACTCTTTGAAGGGCTCGGTTAGCGAAATCTAAAGACTTAAATCGTCAAAAAGCGAACCAAACCAATGAGCTAAATCGAACCGGTTTTATTTAAACATTTCGACTCCATCACAAAAGCGAACCAAACCAGGTAGCTAAATCAAATCAAACCAAACCAAACCGAACAAGAGGGAATACAACCAAAAACCGAGCACCTCCCATACCCTCATTTGTGTATAAACAATCTCTTATGGGCCTTTCAAATCCCTTATGCCCCTTTAGCTTTAATGAAATATGAAAATCCGTTTTTGCCCTTTCTATATTCGAAATTATTTTTTAAATAAATTTTTTAAATTTTAAATTTTAGGTATTAGATTATACCGTATAGTTTTACTTAGTTGTATTGAGTTATACTGAATAATACTGATGTTCGGTATAGTTATACTGAGTTTTACTGGTTATATCGATTGTAGTTATATCAAGTTATATTGAGTTATACTGGTTATACTGGTTATACTAAGTATTACTGCTTGTAGTTATACTGAGTTCTACTGAGTTATAATGGTTATATTGAGTTATACTTGTTATACTGAGTACTACTGCTTGTAGTTATACTGACTTCTACTGAGTTATACTGCATAAAACTGAGTAATACTGAATTAGTTATACCGAGTTTAGCTGAATCACACTAAGTAATACAAACAAAGTATTATTAAGTATTATTGAATTGTACTTAGTAATATTGACAGTGTTCTACCAGATATACAAGTTCTACCGAGTTTTGCAGAGTTCTACCAAGCTATACAAGTCCTACTATTAAATTCAGATCTGAAAATAAAATCAAAGAAAAGCACAAGTAGATCCATAAATCATTGAAGAAAATGGAAGAACATAATGAACTCTAAATAAAAGAAAACCCAGAAATCTATATTATCGTTATCAATAATTTAAACAAAATAAAACAGAACACAAATAAATCAATAAACACAGAAAAATTGAAAAACAATAAACAAAAAAAAACTAATTCTCTTCTACAATATTGTTTCGTTTTATCTTTTAGGTTGATGTTTCTTCTGTCGCCAACTAAAATTTTCTCAATGTCCATGAAAGAATGCGACAGCGGTTAAGATTTGATGTTTGCAGAAAAATAGAAGAGTAGGAAGAGAAGTAGATCGAAGAAGAATGTTCATCGAAGAACTAAGGAAGAATTGAAAAGAGGAAGAAATGAAGAAAGGAAGAGCAGGTGCTCTGTTCACGCAGGGAAAAGAGAGAAAGAAGAAGAAAAGCAAAAGGAAGATCTGCTGAAAATAAGAGGTTTCGAGTGAATCAGCAGAGAAATAGAAAACTAGGTTTAGGGATAAAAATGTAATTTAGATATTTTATGAATTAAAAATAAATCAAAATTAAATTCATTTTAGACTGGAGGTTGGGAAGATTAACGACTAAGAGATAGGGGTTCTAGAGGAATTTTCTCCCAAAAACCCTTTCTTCAGTCTTGGTCAACTGCATCGCTTCTTCTCCATTTCCTCTTAACCTATTCTTGCCGTAGAGCTCCTGCCGCCGACCTTTGTAACTCAGAGTTCCCCTTTGTTTTTCTCCGCGGATCATTCTCAGATGTTAACATTTCTTATGAATCTGTAAATTTTGCTCTGATTTCATCGAATCTAACGCATTCTTCATCTTTGCTTAAGAAGAGGATGTTGAAGTTTCTATCAAAGGTAAAGATCGAGTTCAACACATTAGATCCAAGGCTCGCGTCTTGCGTCGAGTTCTTAGCACAATGCAGTGCGGGGAAGGCCAAAGAGTCGAACCCTAACTGTCAGGTGTTAGTGAAACGTAAAACAGACGATCAGCCACCGCAGATCAGTGTCACGTTTGTTAACGGCGTTGAAGAAGCTTTCGACGCGGCAGCAACGTCGGCTCAGTCCATCAGGAAGATGATCCTCGATAAAGGTCAGTATCTGGAGACAGAGCAGATGTTCCGTGAGGCTGGAGAGCAGTGGCCTGTCATCATCCCCGAGGAAGAGATTCACCAAGAGGCTCCTGGTGTTAAAGTCTCTCGTGTCTGAAGCACATTTTTATTGAACAGTTGCAGTTCTGTGTGTACTGACATTGGAGTGTTTTCGTTTCATTGTGTTTACAGCCAAGAAAGGCAGAGGACAAGAAGTAAGATTATAAATCAGTACGCAGCTCGGTATGTGCCTCAAGCTTAGGGCAGCTTAATATGTGCCTCAAGCTTAGGGCTTCACATTGAGACAAATAGGTTTGTATTGTTTCCTTCTTTAAGTGAACTTGAAATGGGATGAACTTTTGGTCAGATCCAGGACTAGATACCTGGGTTTAAAAAAGTGTGCCTTAGCAAAGCTAAGGCGTGAGGCGACCTTTGTTTGGGGTTTACCGCCTCGGAGTCGAGAAGCGACCTTTGTTTGGGGTTTACATGAGATTGTTTCATGTTACAGCTAAAATTGTATATACATAACTAGCGCACTTAAAAAGTGTGCCTTACATATGAAAGCTCTGGAAATTAAGTACTAAATCAAGACTTTGGTTTTGAGTTTTGGCAACAATAGTATATACATAACTAGCAAACTTAACCCACAAGTTCATGTGCAGCAAATGAGTTTCTTGTATTGTATGATATAACCATTTTATCGGAGAAATCTCAAATCAACACTCTGGTTTGAGTTTTGACAACAGTACTAGTGGTACATAACTTACACATAAACAGCAAATCAGTTTCTCTACAACAGTAGATCTTACAGACAAAACCTCTATTGAGAAAACGTATACGTAGCAAACAAGTCTTGATCCCTACCTCTCTTCTTTTATAGGAGCATTAGGATTCCCCATCATGTCCATCATCATTTTCTCAGGTGAATCTTCCCAATTCGTAAACGCCTTCAAGTCAATCTGCACATATACGTAAAACAATTTGGAAAAGCTTTTACGCATATTATAGTGTTTTTATGCTTACCTTTCAATGTTGGTCAGTGAAAAAATCTTCTCTTTTCTTGTATGCTTCCTGAACTTCCTTTGCCGCTTTTCCACCTAATGCCCATGCTTCCACATCTAACACCAAAGCCTCTACTGGTACATAACCCTGCAACAACAACACATGTTATAAAGATCCAAGACAGACCAAAAATCTTGGAACATATATAGATTAACACTTCTGCTCACCTGGTTTGGGAAGAGAGAACCAGGCTGGTAAGTTTTATCAACTGCATGATGGCGGATCATGACTTTAGCAAAGTCTTCATCGATGAAAACTCGCTCGTTTTCGTGTGTTCCTCAAAATCCAAGTCCAACAGGCTTGGGAGCATCATAGACTCTACTAGAGGGATGAAGATGGCTATACGCAAAGTTTTCTCCTTCCCTGAATATGAACAAATGAACATAAAAGACTACTAATGCACAGAAGAAAACGTTGGATGTGTGCAGTACCAGAAGAAGAGAATGCGTGAAAGACAGGACTAATGGAGAACAAGTTCCGAGAGCTTCCATAAAATGTATCTCTGTTCTCGAAACCTTGCTGCAAGATTGCACCAATGACCACTTCCTCTCTCTTAATGTACCTTCATGATCATCTCCACAGCTTGCATAAACTAGTACTAGTATCGGAGCATGATACCCTTGAACGTTGTCCCACATTCGATTCATGCCTTTCCTATGATGGTATGAGCTGAACACAGAACTTAAATAACATTATAGAGGCAGAATATGATATCTACCAAGCTATGTACTCATGGAAAATAAACAACTGGTATAGAAGATTTTCATTGGTTTCATCGCTATTGCGGGGAAAGCATGAGCTCAAGATCTCCTCGCTTATACTATTCTTGCACGCCAGAGAAATCGCCCATGCTCTTCCACATGTTAGAAGTGTGTTTTCACATGTCTTTGACGCAGAACCATCATCTTATCCGGTTGATTTTGAAGGTCCACATCCATCCTGCAGTTCATCAAACCAAAAATCCTCTAAGCTTTCTTGTATAAACCACACAATCACAACATTTTGGTTACATGAGAGGCTGATACATTTAATGAAAGTTGAAGTCTCGAGTTGCAGAAGTGAGAAAGACACTCAGTGAGGCTCGAAATCGTCGTCAAGGACCACGTAAGGATCTCCCCGACAGGAAGCTGTAGTTCTACCCCAAAAACATCAGAATCCCAAACATCCAAACTTGTTCCAGGTTCAGTACAAGACACAACCGCTAATAGTATCAAGTGGCTTATAACAGGAAGAAACAAGTCACTGCTTCGACCGCACCACGACATTGTCCAACAAATCCACAGAAACATAAGCAACTGTACCATCGAGATCGACCCGGTTATCTTACAATCAGCTTCGTCAGATTCAAACTCCAGTTTCAGTGGAAAGCCTGCGTTTTTAGCTGTAACATGAAACAATCTCAACAAAGTGTTGTACAACATGGAAGCCGACATTCTTCCGTAGCATTTTACATAACCTTGAGCAAACTCGACCCAACTTAACCATCCTTCTTTCTTATACACGAAGAACAAATCTACTAATGATAGTCCTAAATGCTCCAACAACCTCGGAAACGAATCTGGAATTGGCTGGTCTCCTTCACAAGTAGTTGTGTTGTATCTAAACGTGAAACTTTGCTACAATTAGAAACAAATAAAAATTTGTTAAGATTCGATCCGATCAAACTCAGTTTCGTGATCTAATTTGATCAAAGAGAAAGAAGAATCAAACCCAAATCGAGATACCTTAAAGGATTGAAAAGAAAGTGTGTTGGTCTGAGAATCTGCGAGCTTGGAGAAAGATTGTTGAAGCAGAGGAAGAGCACCGGTGGAAGCAGCAAGGCTTTCGATTTCTCTCTTCTTTGATGACTCTTTGTTATCTGTAGAAGATGAAGCACCCATCGTGAGTTACAAACCAAAGCTCTGTTTCTTGTGAAAGAAAATGATTGATTGAAGCGAATATGATCTACACAAATATTTTGAACAGTTCTGTATTCTTTCACTACTCGCCACGTAATGGGTTTAAGTCAACCGTTGATTGATCCGGTTCCGGTTAGTGGTAAATCAGAACCGGATTGTAGTCAATTTATATTTCATGGACGGATTTTAATTCCAAAGCTGATCATGAGTATTGCTGTCAAAAAATAAATAAAAAATAAAAAAGCTGATCATGAGTACTATATGACAATATGTTATGGTTAACGATGTTTAACGAAGACTATCCAGTGCACATAGATATTGTTATGATTGATAGGTAAAATTTAATATCCTAATATAAAACCTCAATTTTTTCCCTCAATTTTAATAATTCAATTCGTTGTGAATTATTTTTTATAACAAATTTGTTGTCAATTTAAATCAACATCCATAAATTTAGAAATATAACAATTTAAGCACATGCGGGAAGAAGAAACAAATGATAGCTTGGATATCATGAATCTTGTTATGATGTTACAAGACACTAGGGTTTGGACCCCGCGGTTCGCAGAGGAAAATGATATTAATTTTAATATCATTTTATACTAATAATTATAGGGCTTTTTGAAAAATGTGACTCAAAGCTTGAAGTCAATTGCAAAACTAACCTCTGACTTTTTTGAAATTTTGCTTTTCCTTTTTCACCCTAGAATTTCAGATAATTTACGAAAATGCCATTAATTTAATATTTTTTTTTTCGAAAATGTGTGTATTACCATATTAGCCTCATCTTCATCAAGTATTTACAATATTGCCATTGGCTTCAATACACCAACCACCATGAACAACCAATTTGAAGCTTTTAATGCTTCTAAAAATAGATTTTGACTTTCCTTTTTCGTTTGTAAAGGTTAAAAAACTTCATCTCTTTCACTTTCTCTCTTTAATCATCCAAAAATATAGAAGATTTTGATTCAAAATTTTGTAAGGTTCATAGAGGCATTTAACGAGTGGGGCGCCCATGGTTCTTGGTCATTAACGAGTGGGTCGCTCAAGTTGGTCGTTTTCTGTGGTATTGGAGAAGCTACACAGGTTATCTCAGTTGTAAAGGTATGAAATCGATTTTTTACCCAGATTTGTTTGTCCTGAAGGCCTCCATATAAGTCTTCTAGTTGGAGAAGACTTATATGAAAGTCTTCTGGTCAAAGAACAGGTTAGTTTTTGCAATTGACTTTCTTGATGTCTTTTTCAAACGAGTCATATGGAAGTGGGAAGACTTCCTGGAAGTCTCCCAACATTTCTTTGTTAACAAAAAAAAACGCGAAGACTTACACGTAAGTCTTCTAGAAAAACAGGTTTGTTTTTGCAATTGACCAAATTGTGTCAGAAATTTGACTTTCTCAGAAGACTTACAAGTAAGTCTTCTGGGTACGATTCAACTAAAGTCTTCTCAACTTTCAAAATTAAGTCTTCGAACCGTTGGTGTAAGTCTGCTTAGGTTACTTTTGTAATTAACAATAAAAATTTAAAATAAGTCATTTCAACCAGAAGACTTACAGGGAAGTCTTCGGACAGAAGACTTACTAATAAGTCTTCTGGAGTTTTATTTCGGGATTCTGGTCAAGAAAGACTTACGACAGAAGACTTATTCGTAAGTCTTCTGTCGGAAGACTTCCCTGTAAGTCTTCTGGTTGAAATGACTTATTTTAAGTTTTTATTGTTAATTGCAAGAGTAACCTAAGCAGACTTACACCAACGGTTCGAAGACTTAATTTTGAAAGTTGAGAAGACTTTATTTGAATCGTACCCAGAAGACTTACAAGTAAGTCTTCTCAGAAAGTCAAATTTCTGACACAATTTGGTCAATTGCAAAAACAAACCTGTTTTTCTAGAAGACTTACGTGTAAGTCTTCGCGTTTTTTTTTTTT
>MU105588.1:564460-583139 GCA_012274485.2 Sinapis alba
GGGGAAGAATATGATGATAACTTGCCTGAAGATGGAGAAGATGGTAGGGATAAGAATGCTGATATCCCTTATTTTGATGAAGAAGTTGACGATGCTGAAGATTACAGTGTTTTTGGAAAAGTTAAAGACGAGGAAGAGGTAGAAGAAGATGATATGGGTTTTGAGGAATTGAAAGAGGCATATGATAGGGAAGGATGCACTGGTATCAACGACAATATCTATGTCAACCAGAGTTTTGTTAGTAAAGATGCATTGGTTTCAGAGTTGCGGTTGACAACGGTGAAGAAGAGGTTCTCCTACAGAATATACAAGACAACAAAAACTCTACTTGTGGCAAAATGTCGTGTTAATGGGTGTGCATGGAAGCTTAGAGCAAGTGTGAAACATGCAGCAAACACTTTTTGGGTAACCAAGTATGTGAAAGACCATACATGTTCGGTGACAGACCGGATAGCTCAGCGGAAACGAAGTGCTCCGAAGTATATTGCTAGTCTTTTCTAGATCGCGTTGGAATCATTGATGGGTTAACTCCGCAGCATATCAAAGATGCAATGAAAAAGATGTTTGGCATGAATCTAGATTACACCACTTCATACCGAGCATTGTTACATACTCAAGAATTGGTGAGAGGTTCAGTAGAAGATGGGTATGAGCGGCTTCCTTCATATTTGGAGCAACTCTCGTTAGCAAATCCGGGTTCTATCACAAGTATAGAGCTTGATTCTAAGAGTAGATTTAAGTATCTACTTATATCCTTTGGAGCTTCTATAGTTGGGTATCAGTATCAGAGAAGGGTAATCGTGGTGGATGGAACTCACCTAAGTGGAAAGTATGGAGGTGTTATGTTAGTTGCAGCTGCACAAGATGGTAATTTTCAGATATTTCCATTGGCGTTTGGAATCGTTGATGCTGAAAACAATGAATCTTGGGAATGGTTTTTAAAAAAATTGAGGAGTTGTATTACTGATGAATATCCCATGGTGATAGTCTCGGACCGGAACACATCAATTCAATATGCATGTGATAAGGTGTTTTCTTGGGTGACTCGAGGCATCTGTTATTATCACTTGCAACAGAATATTGTCCAAAAGTATAAGGGAAAGCATCTCTTGTATTTGGTTAAAGGTGCTGCATATTGTCATACTCATTATGATTTTAACCGGTACATGGAGGAGATACGGAGTGCAAACCCTGATCTTGCAACATATTTGGAGGAAGCTGACGCGTCTTTATGGTCACGGGTTCATTGTGTAGGAGAAAGGTACAACATAAAAATGAGCAACATTGCTGAGTCAATTAATTCTGCACTCAAACGAGCTAGAGGATTTCTAATATCACTCCTTTTGGAGTTTATAAGGGAGAAACTAGGAAGGTGGTATTAGAAAAGGAGAGAAGATGCTTTGACCCTCACAACTCAACATAGTCGGGGAGTTGAAGTCTTATTGGCGGTTCGTTCGAAAACAGCGGCTCCGATGAGTGTCCAACCAATTGATAGATGGCGGTTCGTTGTGAAAGGTGGTAAACGGGACTGTGTTGTTGATTTGGAACATAGAACATGTGATTGTGGTGTCTTTGCAATTGAACATATACCTTGTCCTCATGCTATAGCAGCTGCAACATTCTCTGGTGTGGATGTCGCCACCCTCGTTAGTCTGTATTACTTAAAGGAATTTTTATTCTCGGGATACTCACAGAATATATATCCTTGTGTTGGAGAAGTTGAGGCACGAAAATGCCTTCCTCCAGAACAAAAGCGTGGTCCAGGAAGGCAAAAAAAGTCTAGATGGCAATCTTGGTTGGAGCTATCCAGGTTTAAAGGACGCAAACCCCGAAAGCTACACAGGGACTATAGGTGCTCAAACTGCCAAGAAACTGGTCATAAGCGCCCACATTGCACCAACTGATCGGGTGAGAAGACTTCCGTGAAAGTCTTCTGTTAAGTCTTCTTGTGAGAAGACTTCCGTGAAAGTCTTCTGTTAAGTCTTCTGGTGAGAAGACTTCCGTGAAAGTCTTCTGTTAAGTCTTCTGTTTAGACTTCTATTCTGTTAAGTTTTCTGGTGAGAAGACTCGTGAAAGTCTTTTGTTAAGTCTTCTATTAAGTCTTCTATTAAGTCTTCTGTTAAGTCTTCTATTCTATTAAGTCTTCTTTTAAGTCTTCTATTAAGTCTTCTATTCTATTAAGTCTTCTGTTAAGTCTTCTATTCAACAAAAATCGTTCATTACAACAAAGTCATTACAAACAAATAATTACATATAAATCTAAGCCTACGTCATTACAAACAAATAAAAGAACAAATAATTACATACAAACAAATAAGGGAACAAAGTCATCCATACGTATCCAAGTCGTTAAAATAGGACGTCTCATCTTCGATGCCTTCGAAACCAGGGGTCTCGTGAAATATATCATGCGCCATCTTCTCCCGGATTTTCTTCACGTTCTTCTCACAAAAGGCAGGAGGAAACGAAGTGTACCCAAGAGCATGACACTCCATGTACTTCAAGGCGTACACACCACAATCACCAGCTATGCACTGTGGTACTCCAACTGTCGGTCTCTCATACGTGAATGGTTCCAGTGAGTACTTGATACGCTCTTCGTCGGTGGAAGCGCATTTAACAAGTAAATAAAAGACCATTGTGAGAAAAGGCTCCATTATCTCATCTAGTTCTGCTTTTGATATATGTTTCACAATGCTGTCTCAAACAACTATGTGCCTCTTAGGGATCAAGATCCAGATAGCAATCCAATGATCGTTTTGGAAGTTCACAGACGCATATCTCTCATCAATATCTACACCCAAAGTCTTATTAGTAGCGCAAAATGTTGGTACTATACCTGCATAAAGATCCCACGATCCGCCAGACAGCCTTCTTCCTAAACCGTTGTGATCGGACACCGAGCTCTTAAATTCCCCGTACTTGTCCCTCCACATCCGTGAAAACAGATGATCTAGGAAGCAGATTCTTTCGCTCCTAAAATGATTTGGGTTGTTTCGCTGCCGAAGCCTTAGAACATTGATATAAGCATCCATATGCTGACACCAAAAAACAAAAAGTATAAGACTTTCCAGAAGACTTTCCAGAAGACTTACAGGTAAGTCTTCTATTGGGACGACTTCACAGAAGACTTTCCAGAAGACTTACGGGTAAGTCTTCTGTGAAGTCGTCCCAATAGAAGTCTTCTGGAAAGTCTTCTGTGAAGTCACCCCAGAAGACTTATCGAGAAGACTAATCCAAAAGACTTACCGTGTCCATGAGCCATGCTAAAGGGTTCAGATTACTTGATACCAATAACTTAGACAGCGCTTCGGTTTGCGATCAAAAGATTTTCTCTAATTTCTGCAAACACAAAATGTAGATAAGTCTTCTGCAAACACAAAATGTAAACAACAAAAGTATCACTTACATATCTTTTTTCACGTGATCCATAAGCGCCTTGGTCAACTGCTTGTCTGGGAGTGCAAAAGGATCATAGCCATGACCAACCTTAGTGTTTGGGATGATCAATTTGGTTGTGCTATTCCCCTGAAAAGGAGATTGCTGTGAGGGAGCAAGCTTCCTATCTCGTTCACTCCTTCCCCGGATAGCTGCCAAAGCAGAATCCTTCTTTGCAAGCCTCCTAACGTCCTGCATCTTTACATCTGATACAGTGTCTTCGTCTTTGTCCATTAAGACAACACTAGCTTCAGCAACACTCTCATCAGGTTCTTTGGCTTTATCAGCAGCCTCTTTGGCTTTCGCCTCTTCCTCCAGTTTGGCCTCTCCGAGCCAGGCCTCTGCGGCCAGTTTGGCCTCCTTTTCCTCCTTTTCCTTGGCCTCCTTTTCCTCCTTTTTCTTGGCCTCCTTTTCCTCCTTTTCCTTCGCTTCCTTTTCCTCCTTTTCCTTGGCCTCCTTTTCCTTGGCTTTAGCCTCCTTTTCCTTGGCTTTAGCCTCTTTGGCTTTAGCCTCATTGGCTTTAGCCTCTTTCGCCTTCGCTAAGACCTTCTCTAAGCCCTTATTGGCCTTCTCTTTCAACTCCTTCTCTTTCAACTCCTTCTCTTTGCCCTCTTTCACTTCCTTCTCTTTGGTTTCAACACTCAGGGCTTTGGATGAACTCGGTTCTTCATCCTGTCTTGCTTTCGCCCCATTCACACTTTCACTCTGCAATACAAACAAAGTTTTCAGCCAAGTTTCCTATTAATTTTCCTAAAGGGAGCATGGTTTCGGAACTAACCCCGTGTTCGAGCCTCTTTTTAGGCAGATTTGAGGTAGTTTGTTGAAGATCATGAGAGGAGCTCTCTTTTCTGGTGATTCTCAGCTTCTTCTCCACAACATTTATCATATTCCCAAGGAGCTTCATCTCCTTAAGGCACGTCCCAAACCCATCCCTCATGACATCTGTGAGGTCCTTGAAACATTTTTCAATGTATGCTTTGTCAACCCCACTCACAGGAATAGAAGCCTCTGAACGAGCATCTGGAATAGCCCCTGAAGGATTATCTGGAATATCCTCCGAACGAGGCTCTGCAGGTGCCTCTATACGAGCTCTCTTTGAAGGTCTCTCAATATCTTCTTCTCTCACAACAAGACTCTTCACAGAACTCTCTTCCTTCACGTACACAACGTGTGTTTTTAGATTGGTCCACGGGTAGATACCCTCGTCTTCCCAGCAATTCATGGTCCACTTCCAATTAGGCGGAGCATTAAACATGACTTGAATAATGTTCTCGACAGACACATCCTCTCTATCATTATCCCATTTTGGAAACATTTCTTCGATGTTCCTTTCAACATAGTTGATCACGCGAGTCTGCATTATATAAAGATATCAAGTTAGATATTTGACGTATTAGAACAATAGAAGACTTATATGTAAGTCATTTATTAAAAAAATTGACCAGAAGACTTACCAGAAGACTTAACTAAGTCTTCCCGTAAGTCTTCTGGCTAGAAGACTTTCGAGTTAAGTCTTCTGGAAGACTTAACTAAGTCCTTCACATAAGGAAGACTTAACTCAAAAGTCTTCTAGCCAAAAGACTTACGGGAAGACTAAGTTAAGTCTTCTGGTAAGTCTTCTGGTCAATTTTTTTTAGATGACTTACATATAAGTTGTACTATTTAGGGAAATTACCTGTCTGCTGAAAGCGTCTTTAAAACATTTGCGTCATTTGCCACCCTTGAATGCCACCAACGGTGGAGACAGTCTGTTTGGTAAGAGATTCCCATAATTAGCACCCAATTCGGGCAGAGCATGGTAGATCCACACCTGGAGAACTTGTATCAACCCATCGACAGTATACGACTTCGTGAAATCTTTTGCCCTCAAAGAGTCCATCAGCACCTTAAAAGCCACTCTCCCCCATGGATAATTCTCGAATCTCTCCAAATCCATGACGAGCCTTGCAAGACTAGCTCGTGTTGTGCTTGAGTACTTCTTCCCTTCAATGAATCCAGAGAAGATAGCTAGGTATCCCAGACGCATGCCATCATCCCGAGACCACTCTTGGCATCTCTTAAGTGCTCTTATTATCTGCTCCGAACTTGGACCAGCATCGACAAAAACACCAATCCGCTCCCAGAAACTGGCCATCTCATTTGTAACCTCACATCTCAGATTTTCAAGGTGCTCGATGTACTCGCAGTTGAGACCAGTGAGTTGTTCAAACTCTATCAGTGAAAACTTCACCGGATCTGCACCAACCAGACTCCAAAGCTCATACTTTTTCTTGATGTTGAGCTGGAAACAGAGCATGTAATGAACCAGCCTTGATGCCTAACCAAAATCTATCTCCTTGAACTTTAGGAAGACTCCCAATCTTGATTCCTTAAGCTCCTCGTATTCATCATCATGTAGAGCATCCCTTACAGCAGAAAACAACTTCGAGTCATCTGTATGGTATGCTATGCTTTTGATTGGAAAGGGCTCTTCCCCTAAGGTAAATATCCTCTTTGGGGGTTCTAGTGAATCTATTTTTCAGTCTGCAAAACAATTAAAAACCAACATCTCAATCACAAACCAAACACAATTACTGGAAGACTTCGTAGAAGACTTCCAGTTATTATTATCCGGGAAGACTTACTGGAAGACTTACTGGAAGACTTACTGGAAGACTTACTGGAAGACTTACTGGAAGACTTACTGGAAGACTTACTGGAAGACTTACTGGAAGACTTACTGGAAGACTTACTGGAAGACTTCCAGAAGTCTTCCAATAAGTTTTCCAGTAAGTCTTCCACTAGGCTTCCCGGATAATAATAACTGGAAGTCTTCTACGAAGTCTTCCAGTAATCTTCTCCGAGAATCTTACTTGAAGACTTCCTCGAAGACTTCTTCGAAGACTTCCACAAAGTCTAGACGAACATATTGAAGAACTTACAGTCGGAAGCTAAAGCGGTGAAGTTAGGGTCGGAAACGACAGGAGCGGTTAGCAGATCTGCAAAACTCGAAGTAAAATAAGAAGTCAGACTATCACGTTTATGGTTTAATGACAGCGAAACTTCATAAAGGTTCGCCTTAAGTCAAAACCTGGACTCGACACCAAAGAGTAAGAACTTACCGGCAGCGGAGCTCAACGATAACAATAACGGAACACGAACGGTTTCGGATCTGAAAAAAAAGGAAGCGGGTTAGTTTAATCTCCAGAAATACTATTCCGACATGAAAGATAATAGAGATTCGATGTAAGAAAGAGATTAGCACGGTGAAAACGACGGAAAACAAGAAACGGCGGAAATCGTCTTCGGTATCGCCTTTAGAGAGAAACGGCTAGGGTTCCGTGGTTTACCAGCAAATAGTGAATTAATTAAAAAAAAAAGTAAAAAATTAGTATTTATATGTCCGGTAAAACATCCGGTTAGGTTAACTGTAAATTGGTAAAATTCAAAACCGGTTCGGCATAGAAGACTTACGGGTAAGTCTTCTGGCAAAAAACATGCGAGAAGACTTACGGGAAAGTCTCTTACACCCTACTACGTCGAGAAGACTTACATTTAAGTCTTCTAGCGTAATATGTTTAAGAGACTTAAGTCTTCCAATACACTAAACAAAAAGCCAAACTAAATATCAGTAAACCCTAGACTAAACTTAAAATCAACTCCAAAACTGTTTAATATACACAAAACTAATCAAATATATGTAAAAAACGAATTTTTAAAAAAATTAGTTAGGCTTCCAAAATCTAACCCTAAAGATACATACAATACTAGAACATATGTTTCCAAACCCTAGACCAAAGAATATCATGAGATGATACATTCACTTATCTATGTTGAAAACAATCCAATTTTACCAGATTTTATTTTATATCACTTACAAATGTTTATTATTACATGATTTAGATTTTTCCCACATCAAAATATTTTTTATGTAATTTATTAATTATTTTTAAGATTTACTAAACGAGAAGACTTGCAAAATCGTAGAAGACTTAAAAAACACGGAAGACTTAAATAGGCTATGAAGGTAAAAATGCATACATGTTTTTTTTTGTCATAAGGGGCTTGTTGTAATCTTACTACCCTTTTAGGTTACTTTTGCATTTGATTGATGTTTGGGTACACTTTTGCATTTGAATTCAAGTTTTAGGTTGGTTTTGGCAATTTTCCCATAATTATATATATAATTATTTAAAACCAAAATGATATACATAAATAAGAAAATTTACAATTTACAATTAATCTTTGAAATTGACACTAAAATTAATATATTGTAGAATACATAATTGTGAAATAAGACATAATTTTTTTAAATGCTATTTCTGGAAAAAACACTTATTTGTTATAAATTTGGTCACTGAAACTAAAATAATTATTTTGCTAAAAGAAACAACACAATTGATCTGGTGTATCCCCAAATAATTGTGAAATAAGACTAAATGTATATATGCAATTTTAAAAGAACTATGAATTTTATCATAAATCATTCTCTTATAATCTTGAAGGCATTTTATATTACTAATTAACTTTAGAGTTTATATAACATAAGGATGAACATGTTAATTTAATGAGTAGTCAAGATTGAAACATAGATAATGACTGAATCGTACAAGAGGGTATTTTAAAGAAAATTTTGAACATTTGTCAAATTTTAGGTTAGATAAAATCTCTAAAACATTGAAAAGTTTTCCTAATAAAAATAAAGCTATACAAGAAATATAAACAAAATTTTTAGTTTATGTGTTTCACCGAATATATTTTATAATCGTTTGGAGTGATAAATCTCTTTCTTTTTCTCGTTTTTATTTTTTCAATGTTTTTATATTGGAGTTTGTCAATGGACACAACTCTTTAGATAGAGAGAGAAAATTGAAATGGTTAAATTTTAAAGTTTCCAATGTTTAATCAGTTTGCAATGAATGAGTTAAATTCTGACAAACATTATATATATACTCTCAAAATTGAATTATTAATTCCCACTTTTTCCAAATATATTATTTTTTGTTTCAATCAATTTGTTGAAAATAGAATGTAAATCAGATCTAGTAAATATGTTTTTGATACATACATTAGCAAAAATTGGCTAAAAAGAGACTAATACTTTCTCAATAATTCTTTTTTTCTTAATTCTAATATTTTCAAATAACTGGACATTATAAAATGTAAATGAAATATGTCGTACAACTGGATAAATAGAGTTGAGAAGATAAAATATTACGATGCCATATTTATTTTAAGAAGCTGTTACAAATATAATGTATAATAAAAATAATCTCTTTTAACGTTAATTAAAGAAATTATTGAAACATATATCTTAAAATATGTTTATAAAGATTATGAAAAATGTTATGATAAAAATACTTGTGTAAAGTGTATTTATTGATTTTTACGCTTATAGAAAAAGTAGTGGGAAAATTGAGTGAGAGTTTAATAGCAATGCCTATAAAAAATTTGATTGGTTTAAAATATATTTCTTATTGTCATAAAATATGATTCTATACTAATGCATAAATTATTGTCTTTTTAATTTTTATCATTTTTAGTGGAAACAAACTGAAGTATATTACAAATATACATTTTCAACAAAATTCAGTAAATTTCAAATACTTAGTTCTCTACTAAAGCATTATAATTTCGTCAATTCTTTATTTGTTTTTACTTGATTTATATTTACACCATTTTAGCTTGTTACAATTCCGTCGATTGATACTGTTGCATAGGTATATTTTTCATCATTTGATATCTTATAAAAAAAAAAATTTGGGAAATTTTTGATATCTTATAAATATACATAAAATTTATCCAATAAAAAACACAATGAACACCGAATAAAAAATATATTATAATTAACTGGAGTATAAAATATTGAAAAAGGTGTTAATTTCAAAAAATAAAAAGTCAGAATCAATAACATGAAAGGAAAGACGGTTCGTCACCAAAAAGAAGACTCAATTCAGTCCACCTCCTCCCACACAATCCTACCTATTCAAAAAAAATTGAAATGGCGGGGAAAATTTATATATTAAATTTAAAATAAAAATAAATTTAAAACAATTATATGGTTAGAATAAAAATATAAAACACCATTTTAAAAATATACTATGATCATGATTATAAAATGTATATAACAAAACTTCATGATGAAAAACAAAATCTAGATTTTTAAGACTATTATTGTTAGAAATAAAAAAATGTACACATATCTGAAAATATAGAACAACTATACGATTAAAATAAAAAAAAAGATGAAAATACCATTTTGAAATAAACTATGATCACAAAACACTACAAGAAAGCATGTCAGTAGCGAGGAAAATTAACGAAAAAAACAACTCCTCAAAAATTTACTTGTTAATTACGAGGAAGTAACGTGGATATTATTATTTCACGTAATTTCGTCGTAATCTTACGAGAAAATGATTTCCTCATAAAGTTAACGTACTTTACCGAAGACATTACGAGGAAAATTTTAATGTCTACTTAACGACAATATCTCAATTTCACCTACTTTTTAGTTGTGACACATTTTTTTCTTCTACCAAACTATATTTCCTCGTAAAGTCCTAGTAAAATCTTGCCTACCAGTTTTTAAAATTCCTATAAATGAGTCATTTGTGTTTAATTTCAAACACACCAAAAAAAAAAGATAACTTAAAACGTATACGCATAAAGATGCTAACGGGAGAGTGACGAAAGAATATCTCGAAGGGCTGGAAATATTTATGCAAAAAGCAGATTATACACCGCTCAAAAATGCAATAATTCAAAACTGACAACTCGTGAAAGTGTATGGAAGCATTTGATAAATAGAGGTTTCACGCCAAATTACTATATATGGTTTCAACATGGAAAATGTTATAGTTATGAGACTGAAGTTAATAGTAGTAGTAATAGCAATTTTCATGATGCATAACCGGTTGATCATTTGCATAATGAATATAGTTACCATCATGAGGAGCAAATAGTAGATTGTGATAGGGTTCATGATATGGTAACTGATGCATTTGTAGTTCATGATGAAGTTGAAGAACCTAACATAGATGCAAAAAAGTTTTATGAAATATTAGATGCTGCTAATCAGCCACTTTACATTGGTTGTAAAGAAGGTCTCTCTAAATTGTTGTTGGCTGCTATAATGATGAATAAAAATGATCATAATCTACCTGAAAGTTGCATGAATGCATGGGCAAAGTTGTTTAAAGAGTATTTACCGGAAGACAATGTGTCTGCTGAATCTTATTATGAGATTCAGAAATTGGTTTATAGTCTTGGGTTGCCTTCGGAGATGATAGACGTTTGCATCGACAATTGCATGATCTACTGGAGAGATGTAGAGAAGTTAGAAGAATGTTGATTCTGCCAGAAGCCACGATTCAAACGCAATGACGAGGACGTAATAGGGTACCAAACCAAAGGATGTGGTACCTACCAATTACTGACAAATTGAAAAGATTGTATCAATCTGAGCAGACTGCTAGAGGTATGAGATGGCATGCCGAGCATACTCAGACGGATGGTGAGATGGCTCATCCATCAGATGCAAGAGCCTGAAAACATTTTAACAAAGAACATCCAGAATTCGCCAGCAACAGCCGGAATGTGTATCTCAGATTATGCACAAATGGATTTAGTCTATTTGGAATGTCAGGGAAACAAAATTCATTGTGGCCCGTCTTTCTTACGCCATACAATCTACCGCCGGAGATGTACATGCAAAGGGAGTTATTATTCTTGACCATATTAATACCTGGTCCGAAGCATCCAAAAAGGTCTCTGGATATTTTTCTACAACCACTGATAAAAGAGTTGAAAGATTTGTGGTCTACAGGGGTGAGGACGTATGACTGCTCAACGAAGACAAATTTTACGATAAGAGCGATGCTTTTATGGACCATAAGTGATTTTCATGCGTATGGGATGCTGTCTGGATGGATTACACATAGAAGATTATCTTGTCCATATTGTCATGGAATGACATATGCGTTTCAGCTGAAGAATTGTAGGAAGACAAGTTGGTTCGATTGTCACCGTCGATTTCTTCCTATTAGCCATTCGTATCAAAGAAACAAGAAATTGTTTAGGCACAAAAGGGTTGTAAGAGACATGCCTCCTCCATATTTAATTGGGGAACAAATTGAAGCATAAATCGATTACTACGGAGCTAATGAAACAGCTCGTTGTGGTGGTAATTGGCATGTTCCTGGAAATATGCCTGATTTTTACGGAGTTCAACACAACTGACACAAGGAAGTTGCCATACTGGAAGGATCTTCTTTTTCGTCACAACCTTGATGTCATGCATATAGAGAAGAATTTTTTTGAGAACATCATTAATACATTATTGAATGTCACAGGGAAGATAAAAGACAACATAAAATCGAGGTTGGACTTGCTTGATCTTTGCTCAAGAAACGAGTTACATATAAAAAGCAATGGACATGTTTCCTTTCCGATATTCAGATTGTCTTCAGATCAAAAGTTGGTGTTGTTCAACTGGGTGGCATCAGCAGTGAAGTTTCCTGATGGGTATGTCTCAAATCTCTCAAAGTGTGTTGAAAAGGATCAAAAGTTCTCTGAGATAAAGAGTCATGATTGTCATGTCTTTATGCAACGACTACTTCCATTTGCGGAGCTACTTCCAACAAAAGTACATGAAGCAATTGTAGGTAATATATTATTATGGTATAATTTCTTTATTACTCTATAATATGCAAGATTCTTTAAAGAGTACTCCTAATGTGTTTAATTGTTTTGAAATATATAATGCATTGGAGCCTTTTTCAAGGATTTGAGCACCCGCACTCTTAAAGAGGATGTCATACAACAACTTCATGAGAACATTCTCATCTTATTGTGCAACTTGGAGATGATATTTCCTCCGTCTTTTTTTTTTGACATTATGCAACATCTAATTGTCCACATCCCTCATGAGGCATTGCTTCGTGGACCTATTCATTACGGATGGATGTATTAATATGAGCGAACCATGAAATATTTGAAGGGTAAAGCAAAAAAAACTTTCAAAAGTTGAAGGTTCTATAATTTCTGGAAGTTTGACAAAAGAAACATCTCACTTCACATTGCACTACTTTGCACCAAAAGTACGTAGCCGGAAAAGAGCTCCAAGAAGATATGATGATGGTGGAGTTGCACCGACATATGCAGTTGATGGTGTTCCAGACATCTTTAGCCAGATTGGACGATTGTGTGGGAAATCGAAAGAGGTTTGGTGGACAAGTGATGAAGACGCTCATAGTGCACACATTTACATTCTACTTAATTACGAGGATCCATTGATGCGTTCTTTTGAAAGGTAACATTTAGATAGATAAATTAATTAAGTAAATACTTTTCAGATAATTAATTAAATCATGTGATTTTGTCAGTCTATTTGTTACTCAAGTCGAAGAAGCAAATCTAGGTATATCCACAAAAGAGGTCGACAAAAGAAAAGATCAACATTTTTTTAAGTGGCTTAAGAATCAAGTATTTACTCAATTTTTACTTGCATATGCATGTGATATGTATTCAGCGACGCTTGATCTGATATATAATTTTTCAGGTTGATTATGACGATCCAGATTATCCTATATGGTTTCACGAATTAGTTTAATGTCCACTTGCAAAGGTCACCACATCACCGATGTATTTCACACGAGGGTTTACGTTTCATACATATGAGTATGGGAAACAGCGGGGGACGAGCAATTATGGAATATGTGTGAAAGGTGAAACAGATTTCTACGGGATCTTACAGGAGATTATTGAAGTGGAATTCTCAAGGTTATTGAAGTTGAAATGCGTCCTCTTCAAATGTGACTGGTTCGTCCCAGTCGTCAACAGAGGTGTTCGGTTGAATAAATTCGGTGTAGTTGATGTCAATGGTGGACAAAGATACAACAAATTTGAGAATTTTATATTAGCTTCGCAAGCAGATCAAGTTAGCTTCCTTCCTTACCCTCGGATGAGAGAATCTGGAATCAACTGGTTAGTCGTTATCAAAGTCATACCTCGTAGATGAATAATCAGTGGAGAAGAACCACCTTTGCAAGAAGAACACATCAATGAAGTCGAGCAACCTGAACAACAAGCGGATGATATGATCCTTCTCATTGATCCTCATAATCGTGAATACGAAGATCTTCCTGACTATACCACAGATGCTGCTGCTGAAGAAGAGTTTATTGAAAATGATGATGTTTCTAGTGATGCCGAGAATGATGTATCCGAATGATGATGTTCTTAAAAAATATTGATTCAGACTTAATGCACATGTTTAATTAATTATATATATTAGCTTTAATCATGAAAATTTGGTTATATGGTTTGATTTTACAACCAAATTGGTGTTTGGGGTTTCAGGTTTTAGGGTTATTGCAAATATTCCATGTAAAAGCCTCGTTATTTAACGAGGAAATAACGAGAATAAGTTAAAACAAAAATACGGGCCTTGCAAATTCTACGTAATCTCATTTCCTCGTAAAGTTCTTGTAACATCATGATGAAATTACATGGAAATATAAAACGCGGGCCTTGCAAATTCCACGTAATCTCATTTCCTCGTAAAGTTCTCGTAACTTAACGAGGATTTAACTACGATAAGTTCAAATATCAAAATCACAAATTATAACCCCAAACCCCAAACCATAAATCTACAACCCAAACCCAAACCTAAACCTAAACCTAAAATCCTAATACCCTTAACCTATACCTAAAATCCCTAACCTAAAATTCCAAAACCCCAAACCCTTAAAACTTAACGTAAACTCCTACACCCCAAACCCTTAAAACTAAACATAAAATTCTAAATTAAACTTAAACGTAAAATCCTAATACCCTTAACATATACCTAAAATCCATTACCTACAATTCCAATACTCCAAACACTTAAAACTAAACCTAAACTCCTACACCCCAAACCCTTAAACCTAAACTCATAAAAACCCAAATACTAATCGATTTACAACATCTTCTCGTACATTTCTCGGTAATTACGTGGATTTAACGAGGAAAGAGAAAACACGGGCCTTGTTAATTCTACGTAAATAAATTTCCTCGGAAAGTTCTCATTAGTTCACGAGGATTTAACAAGGAAAGTAAAAAATACGAGCCTTGTCAATTCCACGTAATGATATTTCCTTGCAACTTCCTAGCTAAATATCAAAATTTTCTTATAAATATGTCATTTGTGTTTTATTTGAAACACACACAAAAAATAATATATTTGATATTATGAAACATACGGGAGTGCTCAGTCACTAGTTTCTTTCTTTTCAACTCTGCATAGCTATTTCCTCGGTTTCTCGATCAAGGAAAGTTATATGCAGTTGACAAGAATAGTTTTGGGATTGTGTTCTCCCGTGTGTCTTTTAAAAAATATGAGTTTTCGTTGTAAAATCCACGTAACATAACTTCTACTTTATGAGGAAAATAAATACGGACCTTGTTATTTCCTCATAAATTCACTTCAATTTTACGAGGAAAATAAACACGGGCTTTGTTATTTCCTCGTAAATTCACTTCGAATTTACGAGGAAAATAAACACGGGCCTTGTTATTTCCTCGTAAATTTGAATCGAATTTACGAGGAAACTTAATACCTTAAATATACACGAACCAAACTCATCTCACTTCATCCCTCATTCTTCTCTATCTTCAAGCAAAGATACTCTCTATTCTCTCTCTATTTCTTTTCTAGGGTGGTTATTTTAGGTTAGAGAATTTAGATAGGTGGTTAGTTTAGGGAATTTAGATAGGTTTATGGAATTTGTTAAATATTGTTTTTGAAATGTTGTTTATGATATTTTTTTCCAGATGGTTAAGAGCAAGCGTCCACCGAACTACAGTCAGCTTTTTGGTGCGTTTGGTAGTCGTACATCAGCTCAACGCACATCATCTTCTTCAGTTCCCGGTTCTTCGGGTCCGGAGACAGTCCCCGACTCTCAGCCGGTTTATCCTCCACCACCACCATCCGTTCCTCGGTTTGTTGCGCCAGCCAAGCACCATGATCATGTTCCACAAGCCGCACCTCTTCCGGCCGGGGACATTCACCCTGATTTGTTGGTGCCTCCGAGTGCTCCGTACGCTATGTACACCATCGAGGACCTTCTCGGTGTGGGACCTTCTCGCTCAGCCACACCGAGAAGGTTTACCAATCATCGACCCCGACCGACCAGACAGAACTTTATGGTACGATAAATTTTTACATATTGTGTATTTTTTATAACAATAATAATTAATTTAAATACTTTTAACTTGATTTTTCAGGTTTGGGGTTGACGGTTGCGTCGCTTGGAGCGTAACCAATGTCATCAAAGGCTACATCCCGGAGCCTCATCCGAACTGGAAATTAACACCGGACCACGTCAAAAAGATGTGGTTCAAAATATATGCGGTAAGTTAATTTTTAATTAATTATTTAAATTTTATTTTAAACTTTTATTATTCTTAAATTAATTATTAATTTAATTTTTTCTGTTACAATAAAAATATAATTGGTCCATTGGGGTCAACGAGAGGATGAAGAAGAATTTTACTGGGAAGGCGAAAGCCTGTTTGTGTGATACGGTGGGTAACTGGAAGACCGATTGGATTGTCAAGGGTTATGAGCAAGGAAAACCCGCGGAGATCACGAAGGAAGTGTGGGATGGCCTCATCCGTTACTGGATGATGCGAAACCAGTAGCTCTGCCTCCCGTCAGACGCGAGATGAGCACGGCAACGGCCCGACGCTTCACACAACGGGTCAAAAACCCCACGCCGGTGTCCGTCTCAAAATGGTAAATATTTTAATTATTTTTTTAAAAAATATTTATTTATTCTAACTCTTTTAAATGTTTTTAGGCTAAAGAGACGGGACGTCTCCCATCTCTTCCGGAGCTTTGCGAGAAGACCCACAAGAATAAGGCTGGGCAATTTATAGATCGTAGATCCGAGCAAGTCCACAAAGATGTGATTGCTTGGATTGAAGAGCGCCAAACCCAGCTGACCCAACAGTCCCCTGATGGAGTACCGGTCACTTTATCCACACTTGAAGTGGATAAGACTTACGAGGAGATAAAATATTTTTTTAGTTTAAATTATTATTCATTTTATCAATTTTTTTATTTTCATTAACATTTTTCTTTTTTTAGGTTGTCCTTAAGAAAAAGGGATGTACGGTAGGGATTGAATCCGACAACAATGTCCCAAGAGCGACATCGGCTTATGGACAAAGACGGGATGATGAGGTCATTCAGTTGCAAACCCAGTTGAACGTGACGCGAACTCGTATGACTCATGTTGAGAGTTTTCTGGACGTGATAACGTTCAGAAACCCTGCGTGGGAGTCTTCGTTGGCGCATATGAGGAGTCAGCATTCCGTTCCAGAGCCATCCCGTACCCGGGAGGAATAGGAAGAGGAAGAGCGGAGGAGCCAAGAGTACTACTCCGACTTGTAGACTAGTTTTTTTCTTTTTATTGTATTATATAAATTTAAAACTTTTTTATATTTATAAAATATTTTCTTTTTGAATTTATTATTTAATTTTTTAAATTTTTAAATTTTAATAATTTAGAAATAATTTTATAAAAATTTGTATTATTTATTTTAGAAAATTAAGAATCAAATCTAATTCGTAGCTAAATTATGAGTTTTTAGCGAGGAAACAATAAACTATTTAACATTGATTTTACGTGAAAAATTTACGTGACACTTACTAGGAAAAGTTTACGAGTAGTTTACGTGGAATTCTTTTTGTGTAAATTACGAGAATTATTTTTTGAGTATATTACGAGAAATTCTTTCCGTGGATATTACGTGGAAACAGCTACGTGTCTTTTACGAGGAAAGTTAGTGTGTTCTTTACGTGAAAATCTTGCATGGAATTAACGATGAAAGTGTTACCTGACTTTTATGAGGAAATAATTTTCTAGTAAGTTTACGAGGAATTGGCGAGGAAAAATGAGTTACGACAAATGTTTAACGACGAAACGTGTTTCCTAGCTAATTCTTCGTAAAGTCTCTTTTACGAGGAATAAACTTCGAAATGCGTCCTCGTTAATATTGTGTTTTCTTGTAGTGAAATTATTATAAAATATATAACGAAAGGTGATGATGAATATAATTTTTGATACATTTTCTGAGATTAGTTAGAAATGAAATATTACATGTATCTGAAAACGTTCAAATGTAAATGCATAAAGAATAATATAGTTAAAATAATAAATTCTGATAACTTAAAATCTGAACGTAAAAATTTGAATAAAAAATGAAATTACAGAACACATTGATTGCTAAATTTAGAGGAAAACTAAGATTTAATACTTTTTCAAACATTCATAATATATTTAATTAACAGTTACAATCCCATTGGGAGGGGGTGTGAGTTTAAAACGTGAAAACGATGCTGACTTAAATATTCCAGTGGAAAACCATCGCCATTGAAAAGAAACAGGTGATAATTTATCACCAGAATAACACTATCCAATCAAGAGACACAACGTTTGATCAACCCATAATTATCTGTCACAAGACTAACTTAGATGATATCATCACTGACACGTGTCCTCTAATAGATTAGCTGAATGACAGACCCCTTTTCTAGCAAAGTAAACTGAATGATGAAAACTCCAAATATATATACCCACAAGAAAGGACGTTGATAGTGTTTTTTTAAAGAAATATAGGGATATGATGAATAATAACAGTGAAAAATCATTGTAAACACATTTCAAATCCAACACTAAAACTACCCATTAAATTAGAGATAGAACTAAGTGATGATAATCACCAAATCAATTTCAATCGCAACTGAAATTACTGCCACAGAATTTTTGTCTTGCGAAAACATTATTTCCGCTTTTTCAAATTGAAGGTAGAGATCGATTTTCTTCAGATTAGGGAAAAAGAGCGACACAAATAAATCAATTTTGAGGGTGAAAGGTATTTAGAGGAATGATGTGTTAAGAAAAACATAGATATATAGACTAATAAGAGATAATTAGAAAAACATAGATATATAGTGTGACACCCCCGATCGTAGATGACCGGAAATGACACGGTCGATGCTCCCTGAAAGCTGACCCGAGGTTCCCGAATACTTCCGAGTTCCTTGGACTAGCAATCTGAGAACATCAACGCTCCTATCAGATATCACTTAAGGCTTTTCAACCCGACCAAGCAATACCCGATAGTTAGTTCGTCCCGGACAAAGACTAATATCATATGGAACCCGTACTTTAGAAAATTCTTTATACATTATATATTTATTCATTCAAAAATC